>CAMZMU010000052.1:53328916-53530368 GCA_947311845.1 Poa pratensis
CAATTGCCCAGCTGTATTTCGTTCACCCGATGTTAGTATTTTATTATGGAGAGACACTAGTGAACTGTGGACCCCGGTCCATTCTTTACATCTGAAATACAACCTACTGCAATAAAAAGGGCAGCCCCGGTGCAGTAGCTCCCGCTTGCGCAGGGTCCGGGAAGGGTCCGACCACTTTGGGTCTATAGTACGCAGTCTTTCCTGCATTTCTGCAAGAGGCTGTTTCTAGGACTTGAACCCGTGACCTCGTGGTCACAAGGCAGCAGCTTTACCGCAGCGCAAGGCTCCCCTTCAAAACATTGTCCTTTTTCATTCGCTGCAAACAAACATCATTTTCCACACTATACGTCTAATCCTTTGTTTCAGCAAGCCGGGGAGATTGACACCTCACGATTCGTTGGGGCAAAGTAGTTTGATTGTCTTGTGTGCAGGTTCTAAGTCAACCGTCAGGGAACTTGTGGCGACCTGAACCCGGTAGGATCCGAGTCTATGCGCATCCACTGTACTAGTCCCAAGGGATTTGCTAGTACGCACATTCACGAGATTTTATCACGGTCATATCTTATTACATCGCATCAAAAGTTGAGTATGAATTCATTATTACAAATGCCCGTAGGCCAAATTGCAGCGGAAATAAAATGACGGTGGCTCCAGCAAATGCCACAGGCAAATCGACCGGACTACCGCGATCTAGGCATCATTCTCCACGTTACTCACTAAGAGCATCTCACTTGCGGCGCCCAAAGGCCGTCCGGACAGGCCCTTTGGGCACCGTCCGGACTACCTTGCCCATTTGGGCGCCGTCGATCCCCACTCGCGGCGCCCAAACTAAAAAAATTAAATTTAAACTTCGATAAATTTCATTCAAATTTTCGGAAAGTTTACAGATTTGAATGAAATTTAAAAAAACTAAACCTAAATCTACTGGCGGCCGGGTAGCGGCGCCTGCAGGCGTAGTAGGGGTCTTGGTCCTCCTCCTCCTTCTTCACGCCGCTTGCTCCTGCGCCGTCGTCTTCCTTCTTGACGCGGCTAGGGCCGGCGTCGCGGTGAGGTCGACGAACGGCACGCAGTTTCAATGGCGTGCATGTACGCCGACCAGGCGCAGGCAGATGGCCCGTCCATGGGCGGCACGTCCTCCATGGACGCGGCCTCCGCGGCCCGCAGGAGCTCGTCGTCGTCCTGGGCCGCCTGCGCCGCCAGGAGCTCGGCGTTAGAGCGTCGTCGGCTCCGCCTTCACCTTCATCGGCTCCGGCTTCGCGAGAGCAGAACGGGAGGAAGGAGGAGGAGCGCGATGAAGACGCTCGCGAGGACGACGCCCGCGACGATGACCCTGTCGAGCGCGAGGACGACGTGCGCGGTGCCCACACGTTGGCTAGCGGCGCCGGAGGCGAAGCATGGGGCCACTCCAGCAGGGAGCCGCCGTTGGCGATGTGGTCCATGACGGCCTGGAGCGTGCGGCTGTGCACGCTCCAGAACGCCTCGCGCCCGGCGACGTTCTTGTCCCTGGGCGCCAGGCCGGGGCCTTCCCACCGGTTCATCTCTCCTCGAAGAGGCGCTGGAACGCCTCCTCGTACCGGGCGGCGTTGCCCGGGTCCTCCGGGTTCCAGCGCGGGTCGTCGCGCATCTCCGGCGTCAGTTCGCGCCTTAGTGCGCGATCTGGGCCGCGTGGAAGTCGCGGTTCGACCGCGTCAGCGGCCGCGGCACCGGGATGCCGCGGACGGAGATGGCGTAGCCGTGGCCAACGCGCATGTCCGGCGGCACTGGGTAGCCGTTGTCGCGCAGCGCATCGGTCTGCTCCTTCAGCAGGGTGCGCGGCGCGAAGCCGTTCGCCGCGGCGCCACCGGTACGCCTCCAGTTGCTGCCGGCCATCTCTAGGGTTTGCAGCGGCGGCGAGGGTGGCGTGTGGGGAGAGAGGGGGAGCGGTGGCGGCGAGTGTGGCGAGTGAACGGGGGGCGACGGCCTTTTATTGCCGCCGGAGAGCGGTGGCATTAACGCCGCTCGCCTCGAAAAGGCGCGCCGCATTCACTCCGGCGAGCAGAGAACGCGACGGCTCACTGGCCGCCCGCCGGCCGTGAAAACGAGGAGTCGCCACGCGGCACGCGCCTTTGACCACGGCGGGGCGTGGCTGTGTCACTATCAGGCGTGGCCCGCGCGTCGGAGGCGTGCGTTTCCTTCCGTCCGGGGCCGCCCCAAGCCTCCCCAAGTTGAGGGCGTGGGCTGGGCATGCCGGACACAAAACTGGGCCGCGCCGGACCGACTTCGCGTTTGGTCGCCGCGAGTGGGCGCGATTTTGTGTCCATCACGCCCCAAACGGCTTTGGGCGGCCGTTTGGGCACCCCGACTGGAGATGCTCTAACATCTACACATAAGTAGGTACAGGTCAGTACATAGAATGTACTTGCAAGTATACACCAATGCGACCTGTTAATTCTATTAATACATGCATAGATTGACAACGGAGTTGGCTGTAGGGGTTCTCTTTTGCACAAAGCAATATTTATTTTACATTTCAAATCATTTGAATTTTTCAATACTCTAACTCGTCCTATGTTTTGCAAAACATTTTATAAACATTATAGAGCTAGAAGGTCACAAAGTCCAACTAGCATAATTGAAAGTTCACTATGACCGACACACGAACATAGTACCTTCCCCAAAATCCCACCTATGAACGACACACGTACATAGGGTTTGAAATTCATTTAATTTGTAAGACAGAGTGAGAAAGACATCTCTAAGTAAAGTTACTCAACTAGTTTTGCCCGTTCCGTGGGCGCGGCTAATCGATTAGATTTTAAGACTCTGCAGAGGTTGTACACTTTCACATTGGCACGACTAACCGAAGTAAGCCATGCCGAGACTCTTCACTAGTAGCTAACTACTTATTTATAGGCCCGCCGCCACTATGGACACACAGTCCCTCTCCAAATGACGTTCCTTAAGTAGGTTTCTACTAATTACTTGATCAAGCCAGGGCCCATTTAGCAAGTGGTTGTACGTTTTGCTAAACTGGGCAAACTAAACCGAGCATGTCCTTTTTGGGTCCCTGGGCAGCGGTACCACCAATTTGAGCACATAGCTCCGCACACACGTTGTCCCATCATACCACTCCGCCCAGGATAAACATTTTCCATTTTTCTTTGATAAACATCATTTCACAAACATTGTTATTTCATAAACATTTCTTAATTCGAACCCCCAACGATTACCATATAGCAGGGCTAAGCATATCTAAGATTATTAAAAATTACTAGAATTTATTCTAGCACAATTTTCCTAGGGTAGAAAGGTATGGTGTAAATCCTAAGGGATAGTCTACCATGGGACATAGCTACTGAAACATCGCCAATTTCAGAAATACTTGTAATAATAATCAGTACTATCGCATGCATTCCTAACATTTCATAATTAAAATAGCATAGCCAAAAATACTGGGATGAACATGAGGTGTAACTTGCTGAACAACTGCAACAATGGTGTCCTAAACCTTCCTGGGAATCGTCCTCACAATCGGCGCAATCTATCGTCAAACAACGATCGACATAAATAATCATTCCGAACAAAAGAACCAAATAAACATGCATCGATATAAATCCAGAAAAACCATATAGATCATAGCGTAACATTTTGGTATATAATATATATCAACTTGAGGACTAGGCGAGGGAAAGTGTGGAAAGTGATTGGCTGGTGATGATTTAAAGCCATACTAGCACCGAAAGTTGTGTCTGATCTTACCATTTTGATCATCTTAAATTATGATTCTGTATGGAAATATACGTTACATCTATCCATCTAATCAGTGCAGAAATAAGATCTAAATTCGAGCTAAAGATGGTCAGGATAAAAGTATGGACAGATGGGTTGAAAACTACTACCTACAGTACATGATCATACGATTGAACTACAACAACCTATGTATTGCAGCGGCCTACAGGAACATGGTGGCGACGAGCTACAGCAGACAGCGAATGGCAGCATGCTGTGGAACAGAAGGAGAAGGCCGTGGGATTCAGCCGACGGACGGGGTGCTCACCGAGATGCAGCAGCGGCAACGGTGACGACAAACAGCGGCGGCGACCTCGATCAATGGTGGCGACGGTGCTCCCGAGCTCCTGAAGATGAATGATAAGATCAGATAGGTTCTGAAAAGACTGGGAATGAAAGAGAAGGTAAGAAGGCGACATCAACCTTCACCGGCGACGTATTCCCCGCCGGAGTCCGAGAGGACAACGGCGACGATCCGGCGATATACGAGCTCCCGAGAGCTCGGTCTGTGGGGCTAGGTTGGGGGAAAGATGTGGTGAGATGAGGGGGTCTCGGGGGTGGCTTTTATAGGCGGAGAGGACGAGCGATGCTCGCGGATTTGATGGCGGTGGCCAGCGGAACGGCGCCGCGATTTCTCGGGCGGCGTGCGGGCGAGATAGAGGGATAAGGGTTACGGGGGGGGGGGGGGGGGGGGGGGGGGGGGGGGGGGGGGGGGGGTCGCGCGCTTGCTCGCCGGAAAGCTCGGGCGAGAGGTTGAAGAAGATCCATGTGCGTGGCTCGAGCCAGGAGAAAGTTGGGCCGAATTGGCTGTGTACGTCGCTGTGTATTTTTCTTCTTCCTATTTCTATTCCAGGTACGTACGAGCCTAGGCTGCCAACAGCAGCAGTCCGCTCACGTACAGATTCTCCTTCTTTCATCAGGAAATATTTAGAAATTTGTAAAATAATTATAAAGAGCACGCGGGAATATAATTCCTGCTCAAATGCAATTTTAGAAAACTTTTGTTTTCAAAGAGGGGTTGAAACTCCAAGATTAATTCTCAATTGGGAAAGTCATTTTATTCCCTCTCTCCATTATAAAATCCGAAATTCCATAAATCGAAATGCAACCAAATAAAATATGCCTAAAATGAAATGCATAACTAGTAACATCCTAATTTAGGAAATTCGGGATGTTACAAACCTCCCCCTCTTAAGATGAATCTCGTCCTCGATATTCTGGCTGGTTTGAGAATAGGTGTGGGTGGTCGGCCTTCAAGTCTTCCTCTCGCTCCCAAGTAGATTCTTCCTCCGTGTGGTGACTCCATTGTACCTTGCAAATCGAATGGTCTTCGTGCGAGTTATGCGTTCGGCGGTCTCGAGTATCTTGATCGGTTGCTCCTTGTAGGTAAGGTCCTTGTCCAACTGGATTGCCTCGAGGGGATTGTATCTTGATGGTTTCTCCTATATCTTCGGAATGACACTTCCGTAGTTGGGACACGAGAAACACATCGTGTACAGCTCACAAGGCTTCTGGTAGCTCAAGCTGAAAAGCTACTTCTCCCTTTTGAGCCAGAATGGTGTATGGGCCGACGTAGCGTGGAGCTAACTTCCCTCTTACGCCAAACCTCTTGACTCCACGAAGAGGGGTGACCCTGAGATATGCCTTCTTTCTACCTCGAATATAACCTCCTTTCTTTTAGGGTCGGCATAGCTCTTTTGTCTAGACTGAGCAATCTTCAATCTATCCTTGATTAACTTGACTTTTTCTTCGGCCTCCCTAATCAAATCTGGGACAAAGAGCTGACGTTCTCCCACCTCGTCCCACATAAGGGGTGTTTGCATTTCGTACCGTACAATGCTTCAAATGGAGACATCTGCAGACTAGCCTGATAACTATTATTGTACGAGAACTCTGCATATGGCAAATTATCGTCCCAACTAGACCCATCATCCAAGGCGCATGCTCTCAGCATATCCTCCAAAATCTGATTTACTCGCTCGGTCTGCCCGTCAGTCTGTGGGTGGTCAGCTATGCTGAAGTTGAGCCTGGTGCGAGAGCCTCATGTAAACTCTGCCAAAACCGGGATGTGAACTGTGATCCACGATCTGACACAATCTTTTTTTAGGTACTCCATGCAAGCAAACGATTCTGGACATATATAACTTGGCTAAGCGTGCACTGTCAAAGATAGTCTTCACGGGAATGAAGTGTGCCACCTTGGTGAGTCTATCAACGACCACCCATATCGAGTCAAATCCCGAACGGGTTCTTGGTAGACCAGTGATGAAGTCCATGCCAATTTCCTCCCATTTCCACTCCGGTATGGGCAGCGGTTGGAGTAATCCAGCTTGTCGTTGATGTTCAGCCTTCACTCTCTGACAAACGTCACATTTGGATATGTATTCAGCAATCTCCCGCTTCATACTAACCCACCAAAACTTTTCTTTCAAATCCAAATACATTTTGGTGTTACCAGATGAATCGAATAAGCTGACTCATGCGCTCCTGCAAAATCAGCTTCTTGATCTCGGGTCCCGAGGTACGCATATACGGCCACCAAACCAAATGGCGCCATGCTCATCCTCTGTGAAGTCCTTGGCCTTGCCCTCCCTCATATTCACCTTTATCTTATCAAAGTCTTCATCCGTCTTTTGGGCCTCTCTAATCCTATCAAGAAGAGTGAATTGTACTTCCAAAGCGGCAACATACCCCCGAGGTACAACTTCCAGATTTAATTCCTTAAATTGTTCACATAACTCAAGCGGGGTCTTTTTTGTCATGATTGCATTACAATAACTCTTCCTACTGAGGGCATCTGCGACTACATTCGTCTTTCCTGGGTGATAGTGGATTCCCACATCATAATCCTTAATGAGCTCAAGCCATCTTCGTTGTCTGAGGTTCAACTCTGACTGGGTGAAGATATACTTGAGGCTTTTATGATCAGTAAAGATCTCACAACGATTGTTATAGATGTAGTGGCGCCAAATCTTCAAGGCATGAACAATTGCGGCTAACTCCAAATCATGTGTCGGATAGTTCATTTCGTGAGACAAAAGTTTTCGCGATGCATAGGCTACAACTTTTCCCTCATGCATCAACACACAACCAAGCCCTTGCCGAGAGGCATCACAATACACTTGGAATGCCTTATGAATATCAGGCAACACAATATTGGGGCTGAAACTAATCGCCTCTTCAATTCCTGGAATCCTTCTTCACACGCTTCAGTCCACTCATACTTCTTCTCCTTCTTCAATAATTGTGTCATGGGTTTGGCTATCTTGGAGAAATTTTCTATGAATCGACGGTAATATAGTTTGTGCCAAGAATCCTACTTCCTTTAACCAAAACTCACACTTACTGAATTTAGCATACAGTTTGTGCTCTCGTAATTTCTCCATAACCAAGCGGAGGTGTCTCTCATGTTCTTCTTTGTCCTTGGAATAGATGAGAATGTCGTCTATGAAGACCACGACAAATTTATCCAAGTACTCCATAAAGACCTTATTCATCATGTTCATGAAATAGGCTGGGGCGTTGGTCAGGCCAAAGGACATCACTGTGAACTCGTATAACCCGTAGCGAGTGGAGAACGCCGTCTTGGGTATATCTTGCTCACGTATCCTCATCTGATGATAGCCTGACCATAAATCTATTTTTGATAATATAGTTGCTCCCTTCAATTGATCAAAGAGATCATCGATTCTTGGCAAGGGGTATTTATTCTTTATGGTGACTTCATTGAGAGATCGGTAATCCACACACATCCTCAGACTACTGTCATTTTTCTTCACAAATAATACAGGAGCTCCCCAAGGCGAAGAGCTAGGGCGAATGTACCCTTTTTCCTGCAACTCTCTAATCTGCTTCTTCAATTCTGCTAACTCATTTGTCGGCATGCGATATGGTCTTTTGGAAATTGGTCCCGTGCGCGAGTACCAGTTCAATCATAAACTCAATATCGCGCTCTGGAGGCATCCCCGGCAGCTCCTCCGGAAAAACATCCGGATATTCTTGCACAATCCATACTTCTCCTAAATCGTCTACCTTGAGTGTGTGCAGTCCAATCCTTTTGGGAGTTTGAGTTTTGGCTTTAAACTTCACCCTCTTGCCGTGAGGATGGTCAAGGTGATCGTCTTGCTGGCACAATCAACTTGCCCTTTGAACTTAGCTAACCAATCCATGCCCAAGATGACGTCTAGCCCTTGTGATTCTAGAACTACTAGGTCTGACGGGAAAGTGTGGTGTCCAATGACTATCGGTATTTGGAAACAGCCCTGAAAAGCCTTCATTTCCGACCCAGGAGATGTGATAAGCATGTGCGACCTAAGATTTTTAGTGGCTACCCGTGCTTTTCCACGAATGCTCTAGATATGAAAGAATGGGATGCACCGGCCGGTATCAAAAAGGACTGTGGCTGCGTTGGAATTAACAGAGAACGTACCCAGGATGACATCTGGTGCGTCATGTGCCCCTCAGCATTCACGTGGTTAACCTTGCCCTTCACATATGGATTCGGGTTCTTAGCTGCATGATCCCCAGCTGACTGAGCTTCTGGACAATGGTTGGCGAAGTGCCCCGTGTTGCGACATTTGTAGCAAGTGACCTTGGACAAGTCCCTCGTTTCAGTTGATGCACTCTTTAAGCCATGTTTGCTCGTACCCCCATGACCGTGATGCTTGTGATCATGGTGGTGATGACCTGAGCCTTGATGTGATGAAGACCCATGGTGCTTGGAAGGTGGTGGTGTGTGATGAAGTGCGAGGCTTCAAGTGAAACTATTGTCAGCTTTATGGAAAGCCTTCCTCTTGCAGCTCTCAATCTCCTTGTGCTTCCCTTCTAGCTTGATTGCTCTACTAATCAGAGCCTGGAATGACTTGAAAGTCACAGAGGTCAAGTGAAGTGACATGTCGTCATTTAACCCATCAAGGAACCTCTCCTTCCTATCATCATCATCGGCCACATCATCAGGAGCATAGCGAGCTAGCTTATTGAATACATCCAGATATTCAGCAACCGAGCGCGAGCCTTGGCGCAGTGCGCGGAACTCCTTCTTCTTCAAGGACATGAGTCCAGTGGGCACATGGAACTCACGAAAAGCCTTCTTGAAGTCATTCCACGTGACAACATTAATGTCAACGATTGAAAGTTTATAGTTATCCCACCATGCTGCTGCAGCACCTCCAGCTGGTGAGATGCAAACAAGACCTTCCGGTTCAGAGCATTGCACCGTGTCCGGCTTGTTGGAGACGGTACGAAGCCAATCATCAGCTTCAATGGGTTCAGGAGAGTTTGAAAAAGTGGGTGGCTTGAGTCGCAAAAATCGTGCCAAACGGTCAGTGGGAGGTGGTGGCGGAGGGTTGTTGTTGTTGTTTTGGTTCGGATGTTGGGTCAGGAGCTGTAACATTTGTGTTTGGGCTTGGAGGAATTGTTCCATGGCTGGAGACATGTCATTATTTCTAGATCCTCCGGTCCTCGAGACATCTGAGTGTTTGAAAAGGGGTGAATAAGATTCTACACTACCCTCATGAAATGCATAACGATGTAACAACCACACAAAAAAGGGGGAAAAATGGTGGAAAACACATGACCTTAAAGACCCAATGAAGAATTCGAATTACAAAAATCAGAACACACACTAACGAGAACCTATCCGCCATTGACGAGGTTATACTCTGCGGGTACCCCAGCGTAAGGGTACCTGGTGCACGTGATGATCAAAGGAGCCAAGGATTAATTGAAGCCCATGAAGGAAGGCCAAGACGAAGAGTGCTTTCCAAGTTAAATCAAGTGATAGTCGGTTAGGGCTTTCCATACATGAAACCTTGGTCGGTTATGTTTCCCGAGACCCAGCCTCCTATATAAAGGCTGGGAGGGTGATCGATCAAGGAAGCAATCCATAGCCACCAAAACCTCGATGAGATCAGCAACGCCGAACCCTTGTAACCCTCATATTCATACCATAAATACAGACAAGCAGGAAGTAGGGGTTTTACCTCACTCGAGGGCCCTGAACCTGGGTAAATCCAGCTTGTCAGCCGTCGATTCCACCGATACTACGCGTTCTCTACCACACAATCAACCCTAGGTATAGCAACCATGGGATTGCCGAGGGCACACCTCGACAATTGGCGCCGTCTGTGGGAACAGGTAGTATTGGGCTCACGGTTTCGCCGGTTTCATCATCAAGCGGCCACCCGCCGATCGCATCTGCACAAGGTAACTCGCCTACTACATCATCAAAAAGCAAATCACCGACCACCGCGCAAACGGCAACTCGCCGCAAGATCGACCAGCATCAATTCAAAAAGCGATCACTCGCCAAAATCTCCAAGGAGGCTCACGCCGCACTCGATGGAAGCTCAACAAGCCTTTGCCGGACTCGAATCAGGTTTGGATATTACAGTTGGAGAATTTAACTTCTTTGTCGATAAAGATGGTGTGCAGGACCTGTTAGATCCACTCGACAGGAGACACTCGACACGGAGACACTCGACAACGCTTCGACTGCAACACCATCCATCTTGGCGCGACGTCATCACAGATCGTCCCGATCCAATCGCCAAGTGACTCTGCAACATCCATGAACTCGCAAGAGTTCCGTGACGAGGTGGCAAAAAGATTTGGAAGAAGCGAGATCGAATCTGCGTACCGCCCAAACAACTCAATCGAGTCACTCGACAACGTCGTCGACTGCAACAACGTCGCGGGGAACGAGGAGAACATAGATGACAACATATACCTCGCCGATCTCAACGGCCCAGAAATCCGTGCCAGCCACGAGATATTCACCTGCGACGCAGATAGCCTGGACAAAGCACTCGAAGATCTACTCGATTGCGAAGAAACCCAGCAAGCAAAGCAACTCCAACATGAGCCTGGATGACGACGCCGAATCCATAATGCGCATTAGCAACACATGGGTAGAAGATCGGGTGGTACCGTATCAGGTATACACCGCGAGTACAGCAGAAACGTCAGCAGCTGCAACATGCCGTCGACCTACAGAATACCCTTGCACAGTCACCATGCCTGACGGAACAACCACGCTGACCATCACCGCAGAGATGGCGGAAAAAGTGAGCAAAGTAATCGAAAGCTGCACAATGCTACCAGCAAACGCAACTCCGGAAGAGGTATTGACCTTACAATACTTCCAGTGGCAAGAATCGATACGGTTGAAGAACTACCGAGCAGTACTCGAAGAACGCAAAAAGCAAGCCAGCATATCGAGTGCTCGGCGAAGAGCATTGTCTATGAGTTCAACAGGCAGAAACGACCCCGCGAATAGGTCACGATTCATAAACCTCGGAGACGCAGATCGTGCAGCGGTCACTCGAAACCTAAACCCAGCCTTTATGGCAGTCGACGCGGAAGGAGTCCCCATACCTACTGAGCCAGCCGGGGCGCTGATGACGCTAGGCACCTATCTCAGAACAATCGAACCTCCTGCAGGAGACCCAAAGAGGGATCAGCACCTCCAACTGTACAAACAACTGGCAATAGCAGCAAAAGCCATACAGCATCCACAAGCAACTCCAAGGAGAGATACAGATCGGGACCGTCGCAGTCGAAGTCCTCGGGGAAGGAGCAGTCGAAAAAGCTCACGTCATCATCGATCCAGCAGGAGCCACTCGAGGAGGTCATACAGCAGCTCAGACTCGGAAGCAGAAATCGGGCCATGTGGAGCGCTATGCTTCACTCGACGGATCCGGGAGGCTCGTATGCCCAAGAAGTTTTCGCTAGCTACCACGCCAAAGTTCAACTGCAAACAGAGCCATCAGGCTGGCTAGAAGATTACAGGCTGGCTGTTGGATGTCAGCGCGGTACCACAACCACAGCTATGCAATACATACAACTCATGATGGAAGGAACAGCTCGCGATTGGCTCAAATCGCTACCCGAATCATACTACGATTCGTGGGAGCACTTCAAAGGTGATTTCATCAAATACTTCGAGCCTCTATGTGAGCGCCCCAAAACTTTCGAGGAGCTCCGGACCTGCAAGCAAAAGTCAGATGAATCTCTGAGATCGTACATACGGCGGTGGACCACCATCCGTAACTCAGTAGGCAACGTATCAGAAGATAGGGCAATCGACGCCTTCAAAAACGGACTCTGGAGAGAAGACTTCAAAGAAACACTTGGTCGAGAAGATCCAAAGACAATGGCGGCACTCATGGTACTCGCAACAAAGTGGGCAGATGGAGAAGACTCCGTACGAGGCACTCGACCCGTACCCTCACATGAAAATCACGAGGGTGGCAGTCGAGACCGCAGAGATAGCTACAGAGATGATCGAAGGCGCAAACGCAAGCATCGTTATCACGACGATGACCATCCAAACTTCATCGCAGCAGGCTTTGTCCAGCCAAGGGACACCGCGACCAAACTGACAGACGACCCGACGATCATCGTGATAATCGAGATCATCGTACGGACGACCGCCGAGGTAATCGAGACCATCGCACAGACGATCGACGTGACAGTCGAGACCACAGACGCGACGACCGCGATAGCTACAGAAGGCCAGATGGCGCAGGCGAGCAGACAAAGATCCTGAGCGCTCAATCGAAGAAAGGATGGATGATTATTGCAGATTCCATCTTTATAAGGGGACGATGGTAAGCTTCGCTCTAACCACTCGCTGAGAAATTGCAGGGAATTCGATCAACTTGCGATTGAACATATACTGCGACTGCAAAAGATGGACGTGCACCTCCTCAACTAGTGCAGACTCCATCGACTACATCACAAGCACAGCCTGTTCAGGCATATCCAGCGCAACAAGTACAACAAGCACAGGTATATTCCATACCACCGCAAACACAGCCTACTCAGGTGTATCCTGCACCAACACCAGCGCAACCGACGCCAGTGTACATGGTGCCAGCACAACCCGTTACGGGAACACAAATGGCAGCAGCCGTGCACCAGATGCAGCAAGGAGATGAACAAAAATATCCCGTAACTCGCGGGCAGATGAACATGATCCAGCGAGGACGTCCCTCCAATAGAGAGCAAAATTACACACTCGACACGTCAATATGGCGGTCATGGCACCCCCAGCTATCACAGATTTTTTGAAAGGATCAGAAACTCCGATTGTCTTCAATCGAGAGGACCATCCACCCGCAGTATATCGACCAGGGCACGCAGCCTTGGTACTCGACGCCCAAATCGGAGGCTACGCCATGACCAAGGTCTTCATGGACGGAGGTAGCGGCCTCAACATAATCTTTGCAGATACGCTACGCAGAATGAACAAATCAGTCGAAAATCTGCCAAAATCCACAAGTACCTTCCACGGTATCGTCCCAGGCAAAGCAGTGCTCCCAGAAGGCACCATACAACTCGATGTTACGTTTGGAGATCCTACTCACTTCAGAACCGAGTCGATTGAGTTCGAAGTGGTCGATTGGAAGTCACAATACCATGCAATACTTGGGCGCCCCACTTTCGCTCGATTCATGGCCGTCCCACACTACGCCTACCTCAAGCTCAAAATGCCAGGACCAAAAGGAGTCATCACGTCAACGGGAACTTTCAAAGGTCAGATTCATGCGACCGTGACTTCAAATCTCGAGATGTATGGGATGGAGCAATCATTCGCCAAACTCGAGGTTTCTAACGACCGCACACTTCTGCCGGAACACAAGAGGTTAGCATCCGACAGACAATTCAATGCAACCAACGACACAAGAAGCATCAAGTGCACCCGACTGATCCCTCAAAAACGGTCAACATATCATCGAGTCTTACCAGCGAACAGGAAAATGCGCTCGTTGAATTTCTCCGTGAAAACTGGGAAATATTCGCATGGTGCCCAGCTGATATGCCAGGTGTCCCCAGAGAGTTCGCCGAGCATTCTCTACAACTCAAGCCAGGATCTAGACCAGTCAAGCAAACTATGCGCCGTGTCTCCGATCCCAAAAGAGGTGCAATCGAGGCAGAAGTTGACAGGTTACTTGCTGCAAAGTTCATTCGAGAAATCAAAAAGGCAGACTGGGTTGCTAACCCTGTACTGGTCGAAAAGAAGCACTCAGACACCCTGCGGATGTGTGTAGATTTTACTGCCCTAAACAAATGCTGTCCAAAAGATCACTTTCCATTACCACGAATCGATCAGATCATCGACTCAACAGCAGGATGCGCTCGGTTATCATTTTTGGATGCATATTCAGGATACCATCAAATTCGGATGAAGAAGAAGACGAAGACAAAACGGCATTCATAACCCCACTCGGGGTCTACTGCTACACAACCATGCCTTTCGGGCTCAAAAACGCAGGTGCAACCTACCAGCGCATGATGCAAAACTGTCTACAAGAACAGATAGGACGCAATGTTCAGGTCTACGTCGACGACATCGTCATCAAGACTGAAAAGGAGGACACATTAATCAGTGATCTACGGAGACATTCAAGAATCTCAATAGATACAACATCAAGCTTAACCCAAAGAAATGCACCTTCGGTGTCCCAGCTGGACAACTCTTGGGTTATTTGATATCTGCACGTGGAATCGAAGCAGACCCAGAAAAGATACAAGCTATACTCACAATGAAGAGACCTACCAAACTCCATGAGGTACAGCAGCTAGCTGGTCGAGTAGCAGCACTCAGTCGATTCATCAGCAAACTAGGCGAAAAAGCACTTCCATTTTACAAATTGATGAAGAAAGCAGACAAGTTCGAGTGGACGGATGAAGCTGAAGCAGCTTTCCTCGAACTCAAAAAGATGCTCACAAGTCCGCCAATCCTCGTAGCACCTAAGGAAAATGAGCCACTCTACCTATACATCTCAGCCACCAATCGAGTGGTCAGCACCGTGCTGGTGGTTGACCGCATGGAAGAAGGACATAGTCAAAGCATACAGAGGCCAGTATATTACGTAAGTGAAGTTCTTTCCCCGTCCAAACAGCGGTACCCGCAATATCAGAAATTGGCGTACGCCGTATTTATGACATCAAGAAAGCTGGCGCACTACTTCACAGAACACCCGATAACGGTGGTCAATAAATCAGCGATTGGAGACGTCCTCACAAACCCCAACGCAACGGGGCGAGTAGCAAAATGGCTCATCGAGCTGGGACCACTAGGAATCAAGTACGAACACCCGAAAGCCATCAAATCACAAGTCCTACCCGATTTTCACACCGAGTGGGTAGAAGCTCAATTGCCAGGGGTACCTGACGTATCAAATTCCTGGACCATGTATTTCGATGGATCCAAAAAGAATGAAGGAGCAGGAGCGGGCGTCATACTCATATCACCAAAAGGCGACAAACTGCGCTATATCTTGCAAATGGGTTTCGAGTTCCCATCAAATAACGAGGCCGAATACGAAGGTCTAATCCATGGCATGCGCATGGCAAAAGCCATGGGATGCACTCGACTAATGATTTATGGCGACTCTAACTTAGTTGTGCAGCAAACAATGAAGGCCTGTGATGCAATCGCAGACAACATGATCGCTTATCGGGATTTGTACAACATAATGGAGGGCAGCTTCGATGGCTGCGAACTACGACACGTAGGGAGAGAAAGCAATGAAGAGGCTGACAAATTAGCCAACATTGCTTCCACAAAAGCACCAGTCCCCGGGTGTTTTCTTTGAACGAATAGAGCGTAGGTCAATCGACAAACGGCATCGACCACGACAGCAGCTACAGACAAGAGCAAAGCGCCAAGCACAGAGGATCCTCCGATTGAGGTACTTCTCATTGAGCCAATATGGACTCAACCTTTTCTCGCATACATACTTCGCAATGAACTACCAGAAGATACAAACGAGGCCAGACGCGTCACTCGACGAGCAAAAGCATACACCATCATAAACGGTGAGTTGTACAAACGCAGCACCTCAGGTATGTTCCAAAGATGCATTGCACTCGAAGATGGCAAGGATCTCCTTCGGGACATTCATGCCGGTACTGCGGGCACCACGCGGGCAGTCGATCACTCGTAGCCAAAGCCTTCCGAGCAGGGTTTTACTGGCCTACAGCGCTAAGGGACGCAGAGGACATAGTCAAAAGATGTATTGGTTGCCAGAAGTTCGCTTCCAAGCCACATGCACCCGCATCGGCGCTAAAAACCATACCATTAGCATGGCCTTTTGCCCAATGGGGACTTGACATGGTGGGACCACTGAAAAATCATCAAAAGGAGGTCATACTCACTTACTAGTGGCAGTCGACAAGTTCACCAAATGGATCGAAGCTATCCCCATCACAAGCTCAACAGCTTCTACGGCAGTTCGTTTCATACAATCGATCATGTATCGATTTGGAGTAATGGATAGCATCATAACTGATAATGGTACAAACTTCACGGCGGAAGAGTTCAAATCCTTTTGCAAGGAACAAAACATCAAACTAAACTACGCCTCTGTGGCACATCCACAATCCAATGGACAGGTCGAAAAGGCCAATGGACTCGTATGCAGTGGCATCAAAAAGAGACTCTTAGTACCACTCAAAAGGGCCGCGGGTGCATGGGTAGATGAACTCCATCAGTACTATGGAGCTTAAGGACCACCCCAAACGCCTCCACACAGTACACACCGTTCTTCATGGTCTATGGTGCGGAAGCAGTGTTACCATCCGACGTCAAGTTTAATGCACCACGGGTGGAAGCATATGAAGAAAACGACGCGAACAAGGCACTCGAAGACGCAGCCGATTTGCTGGAAGAAGCACGCAATACGGCTTTGGCACGAACGCGTTTATCAACAAGACCTCCGCAACTACCATAGTCGTCGATTACGCACACGGTCCTTCATGGTGGGAGACTTGGTGCTGCGGGAGAAACAGAAGAAAGTCCATAAACTTGCATCACCATGGGAAGGACCTTACATCGTCACAGAAGTCATCGAAGGAGGAGCCTATCGATTGAAGAACGCAAAGACGGGCGAAGTAGCATCAAACCCATGGAACGTGGCGCACCTGCGTCGGTTCTATGCATAGATCTCTTAACCTCATATGTAATAGCGCATAATGTCAAAGAATCAGCAAGTTTCAGACGCACTCTTTTCCCTTACCAGGGTACCTAAGGGACTGGAAGGTTTTAATGAGGCGGCTTCTGGTCGAACACATATTTCGAATAAAGATACATGTTCCTCCATATTTCTCATATATGCTTTACCCCACTCAAACACTCGGGGGCTCGAGCATAAAAACATAAGCATCAAAATTCTAGCTCAAAAATCAGTAAACACAAGACTTACAGTCCACTCGATACTCGGGGCTGGGTCAAACAGAAAACCCAAACCCCACTCGATATACTCGGGGGCTGGTCAAACAGAAAACCCAAACCCCACTCGACATACTCGAGGGTTGGGTCAAACAGAAAAACCAAACCCCACTCGACATGCTCAGGGGCTGAGTCAAAACAGCAAACGCACACCTACGATGTCAAGAATGACGCCAAGTGAGAAGACAGCATCCACGTTCGAGTAATGGATTCACGACTACAATCGACACAAGATTCAAGACTACAATCGACACAAGATTCAGACTACAATCGACACAAGATTCATGATTACAATTAACTAGCAAAAGTACTCCATGGGAGTGCATCAAAAATTTCTTGTGATTTATCGAAAAGAAACAAAGTTATTGAGATTATCCTCTACTTCAAATGAAATAAAGCATAATCTCGGGGGCTACTCCAATGGGAGCGCTATCGTGCTCTCATAGACTTCAAAAAAGCAGAAATTTTCGATTGGCCAAAGCAGTGCAGAAGGATGATTTGAGATTGTCCTCTATTGCAAGGCAAATAAACCACAATCTCGGCGGCTCCTCCATGGGAGCGCTGTCGCGCTCCCATAGATTCTCAAAAGAAGGTAAGAAATTCACTCGACTACAGACTCGATTAAATGTATTAAAGTACTTCACAAATCAAAGAATCATACTTCATAAATTCCCGGACTACGCCAATCGCGGATGTTTCGGATGCTGCATACGCAAATGCAAAGGTAAGACCGCTGAGTAATCGAGCTGGGCCGAGGGACGCTCCAACAGTGTTTTTCCTTGAATTTTTCCCGTGTCAACAGACATGATGAAAATCCTGACGGACGCGTTAGGTATCAAAAGTTAAACTGTAGAACGAATCAGTAAGACCTACAACGGCCTGAGTCGAGTCTGTCCAGTATGTTCCAGCTTCGAGTCCGGGGACTCGAACCTGATTGAAGGCTAGTATGGTTTCGCCAAATGTGCGGTTAACTGAGCTCGATTTTCGAGTGAATCAGGCCTACCATGTCAATATCCCTAGGCAAAAGTTTCAAAAGTGTTCTAGCTTCAAGTCCGGGGACTCGAACCTGATTGAAGGCTAGTATGGTGTCGCACAAATGTGCGGTTAACTGAGCTCGATTTTCGAGTGAATCAGGCCTACTATGTCAATATCCCTAGGCAAAATCTTTCGATTGCGTTCTAGGCCCGAGTCTGGGGACTCGAGTCTGACTGAAGACTAGTATGGTTTCGCCCAAATGTGCGGTTAACTGAGCTCGGTTTTCGAGTGAATCATGCCTACTATGTCAATATCCCTAGGCAAAATCTTTCGATTGCGTTCCAGGCTCAAGTCCAGGGACTCGAGTCTGACTGAAGACTAGTAAGGTTTTTGCTCAAATAAGCAGTTAACTGAGCTTGATGTTCGAGTCAATCAGGCCTACTATGTCAATATCCCTCGGTTAGCATACACATACAATCGAAACAAATTGGAGCTTGAAGGATTACATCGGGTCAGAAGAACAAGTTCAGAAGACTATGACGTGCACGATGAAGGGAGCACATGCTTGATTCTTCGAGTCAAGCAAGTACTCGGGGGCTAATGACGAGGTTATACTCTGCGGATACCCCAGCGTAAGGGTACCTGGTGCACGTGATGATCAAAGGAGCCCAAGGATTAATTGAAGCCACGAAGGAAGGCCCAAGACGAAGAGTGCTTTCCAAGTTAGATCAAGTGATAGTCGGTTAGGGCTTTCCATACATGAAACCTTGGTCGGTTATGTACCCCGAGACCCAGCCTCCTATATAAGGTTGGGAGGGTGATCGATCAAGGTAAGCAATCCATAGCCACCAAAACCTCGACGAGATCAGCAACTCGCCAAACCCTTGTAACCCTCATATTCATACCATAAATATAGACAAGTAGGAAGTAGGGGTTTTACCTCACTCGAGGGCCCTGAACCTGGGTAAATCCAGCTTGTCAGCCGTCGATTCCACCGATACTACGCGTTCTCTACCACACAATCAACCCTAGGTATAGCAACCATGGGACTTGCCGAGGGCACACCTCGACAGCCATACCACAAGATTTGGTAAGGTCGTCTAAAAGAAAGCGAGAAGCTAACGTTTTATTTATTGGGAGGGGCACTAAGGTGACTACTCGCCATCCTCGCTGTCAGAAGCGGGGACTCGCTCCTCGGGGTCTTCCTCCTCCATCTCCTCGTCGTCATCAAAGTTCTCCATACCATATTCAGGTTCACTTTCATGACTCTCAGGGTCCTCCTCATAGTCTCATCATCGCTAATGAGGGCATCATTGTCGAGGCGGTCCTGAAGTTGTTCCCCTTCGTCCTTGGCCTCCTCTAGCGCCTCCTCTAGAGTGGAGACCTTATCCTCGAGGGCATCCATCTCCCTCTTCTGTCCCTCTATCTTCCCTTCAAGAGCGTCGATCTTCTGCTGCATGCCTTGGCGCTCCCGCTTCATAGATCCTGCACAAGCGTCCAAGTGTCTCCTGAGCAGCAGAGTTTAGGCCATCTTGCCATGAGGAGCCACTGGTACGGAAGCTAAAGCCATCTGTATGCGGAAAGCTCTCACGTCCGCGCACTTTCACCAAAATGATCTAGGCCTTCGGGTCAGTGCACCTCTGGCACCTTTCTCCGAAGAACTCCACGCGGGGCAGCTTCAGTTTCTCACTTAGGTCCAGCAGCTGTCGCCCAAACTCATTCTCCTGCTCAACGCTCTGGGTGAACATATCAATGGTCATCTAAAATTTTGAAAGAGAAGAGGTCAGAAAATCAAAATGGATGGAAAAGTATAAATGAAAAACAAGCATTTGGAGAATAACATATTAAAAATATTTTTCCTAAGATTTCCAATCCTAGAGTCACGACCTAGGGTCGATATGGCTCTGATACCATCTGTGGTGACCCGAACCCGGTAGGATCCGAGTCTATGCGCATCCACTGTACTAGTCCCAAGGGATTTGCTAGTACGCACATTCACGAGATTTTATCACAGTCATATCTTATTATATCGCATCAAAAGTTGAGTACGAATTCATTATTACATAAATGCCCGTAGGCCAAATTGCAGCGGAAATAAAATGACGGTGGCTCCAGCAAATGCCACAGGCAAATCGACCGGAGTATCGCGATCTAGGCATCATTCTCCACGTTACTCACTAACATCTGCACATAAGTAGGTGCAGGTCAGTACATAGAATGTACTTGCAAGTATACACCAATGCGACCTGTTAATTCTATTAATACATGCATAGATTGACAACGGAGTTGGCTATAGGGGTTCTCTTTTGCACAAAGCAATATTTATTTTACATTTCAAATCATTTGAGTTTTTCAATACTCTAACTCGTCCTATGTTTTGCAAAACATTTTATAAACATTATAGAGCTAGAAGGTAACTCCGCCTATGTTGTCTCAACATAGCCGGTCCCAAGCTCGGATAAAGGAGGAGGGTTGTAATAGGCTTGGCAAGCCAACAGAAAAAACCCAGCCACTCTTATGGAGATGAAACCCAAAAGAACCTCGTTGGGGCGTAACCCTCTTAGCGACGCGCCATATCGGAACCCGGGTGTGGTGTCAAATGGGCAAGGGCCGGGCCGGCACCCCTTGGTGGCGCGCCGTATCTTGATCTGGATACGGTGATAAGTGAGCAAGGATCGGGTCGTCGCATCCTTAGTGGCGCGCTGCATCGACGCCGGGTGTAGTGAAAAATGAGCAAGGGTCTTCGCATTTGACTCGACGAGTGCGGAGGGTAAGGAAGTTAGCCGAGCCTAGGAGGATCCGCTTAGGTAGCTGGAACGTAGGGTCCCTGACGGGCAAGTTACGGGAGTTAGTTGATACGGCGATAAGGAGGCGTGTTGATGTCCTATGCGTCCAAGAGACCAAATGGAAGGGACAGAAGGCGAAGGAGGTGGAGGATACCGGCTTTAAGCTGTGGTACACGGGGACAACCTCAAACAAAAATGGGGTAGGCATCTTGATCAACAAGAGCCTCAAGGATGGAGTAGTGGACGTCAAGAGGCAAGGAGACCGGATTATCCTAGTCAAGCTGGTTGTTGGGGAGTTAGTTCTCAATGTTATCAGCGCGTATGCCCCGCAAGTAGGCCACAACGAGAGCACCAAGGGAGAGTTCTGGGAAGGTCTCGAGGACTTGGTTAGGAGAGTACCTACTGGTGAGAAGCTCTTTATAGGAGGAGACCTCAATGGCCATGTGGGTACATCTAACACAGGTTTTGAAGGGGTGCATGGGGGCTTTGGCTATGGCATCAGGAACCAAGAAGGGGAGGATGTCTTAAGCTTCGCCCTAGCCTACGACATGGTCGTAGCTAACACCCTCTTTAGAAAGAGAGAATCCCACCTAGTGACTTTCAGTAGTGGCCAACACTCTAGCCAGATTGATTTTGTCCTCTCTCGAAGAGAAGATAGACGCGCTTGCCTTGATTGTAAGGCGATACCTGGAGAGAGTGTTGTCTATCAACATAAGCTGGTGGTGGCTGACTTCCGTTTTTGGATTCGTGTCCAGCGGGATAAGCGCCCAAAAGTTGCTAGAACAAAGTGGTGGAAATTAAAGGGAGAGGCAGCTCAAGCTTTTAAGGAGAGGGTTTTTAAGGAGGGCCCTTGGGAGGAAGGAGGCGATGCAAACAGTATGTGGATGAGGATGGCGACTTGCATTCGGAAGATTGCATCAGAGGAGTTTGGGGTGACCAGGGGAAGTAGAAGGGATGCTAAGGATACCTGGTGGTGGAACGTTGAGGTCCAGAAGGCTATTAAGGAGAAGGACTGTTTCAGACGTCTATACCTGGACAGGAGCGCAACCAACATGGAGATATACAAGGGGGCAAAGAAGGCGGCAAAGTGAGCGGTGAGCGAGGCAAGGGGTCGGGCGTATGAGGACCTCTACCAGCGTCTAAACACGAAGGAAGGCGAAAGAGACATCTATAAGATGGCGAAGACGAGAGAAAGGAAGACGAGGGATGTCAACCAAGTCAAATGCATAAAGGACGGAGCGGATCAACTCCTCGTGAAGGACGAAGAGATCAAGCGTAGATGGCGAGAGTACTTCGACGACCTGTTCAATGGAGAGAATGCGAGCTCTACCATTGAGCTAGACAATTCCTCCGATGATACCAGCCAACGCTTTGTGCGGCGTATCCAGGAGGCTGAGGTTAGGGAGACTTTGAAGAGGATGAAAGGAGGCAAGGCAATGGGCCCTGATGGTATCCCCATCGAGGTGTGGAGAGGCCTTGGAGACATAGCGATAGTATGGCTAACTAAACTTTTCAACCTTATTTTTCGGTCTAACAAGATGCCCGAAGAATGGAGGCGGAGTACATTAGTGCCAATCTTCAAGAACAAGGGGGATGTTCAAAGTTGCACTAATTACCGTGGAATCAAGTTGATGAGCCATACAATGAAGCTATGAGAGAGAGAGTCATTGAGCACCGTTTAAGAAGATTGACAAACGTGACCAAAAATCAATTTGGTTTCATGCCTGGGAGGTCTACCATGGAAGTCATCTTCTTGGTACGACAACTTATGGAGAGATACAGGGAGAAGAAGAAGGATCTTCATATGGTGTTCATTGACTTGGAGAAGGCGTATGATAAGATACCACGGAATGTCATGTGGTGGGCCTTGGAGAAACACAAAGTCCCAACAAAGTACATTACCCTCATTAAGGATATGTATGATAATGTTGTGACAAGTGTTCGAACAAGTGATGGCGACACCGATGACTTTCCAATTAAAATAGGACTGCACCAGGGGTCAGCTTTGAGCCCTTATCTCTTTACTTTGGTGATGGATGAGGTCACAGGGGATATACAAGGAGATATCCCATGGTGTATGCTCTTTGCGGATGATGTGGTGCTAATTGACGATAGTCGGGCGGGGGTTAATAGAAAGTTAGAGCTGTGGAGGCGGACTCTAGAATCGAAAGGTTTTAGGCTTAGTAGAACCAAAACTGAGTACATGAGGTGCAGTTTCAGTACTACTAGGCACGAGGAGGACGAGGTTAGGCTTGATGGACAGGTGGTACCTGAGAAAGACACCTTCCGATATTTGGGGTCTATGCTCCAGAAGGATGGTGATATCGATGAAGATGTGAGTCATCGAATCAAAGCTGGTTGGATGAAGTGGCGCCAAGCTTCTAGCGTCCTCTGTGATAGGAAAGTGCCACAAAAGCTAAAAGACAAGTTCTATAGGACGGCGATTTGACCTGCGATGTTGTATGGCGCAGAATGTTGGCCGACCAAGAGACGACATATCCAACAGTTAGGTGTAGCGGAGATGCGCATGTTGAGATGGATATGTGGCCACACAAGAAAAGACGGGTTAGGAATGATGATATACGTGAGAGAGTTGAGGTAGCACCAATTGAAGAGAAGGTTGTCCAACACCGTCTAAGATGGTTTGGTCATATAGAACGTAGGCCTCCGGAAGCGCCATTGCATACCGGACGGATAAAGCGGGATGAGAATGTTAAGAGGGGTCGTGGTAGGCCAAACTTGACATGGGAGGAGTCTGTTAAGAGAGATCTGAAGGATTGGAATATCACCAAAGAACTAGCCATGGATAGGGCTGCATGGAAGTTAGCTATCCATGTGCCAGAACCTTGACCTGTTTCGAGATCTTATGGGTTTCAACTCTAGCCTACCCCAACTTGTTTGGGAAAAAAAGGCTTTGTTGTTGTTGTATAGAGCTAGAAGGTCACAAAGTCCAACTAGCATAATTAAAAGTTCACTATGAGCGACACACGAACATACTACCTTCCCCAAAATCCCACCTATGAACGACACACGTACATAGGGTTTAAAATTCATTTAATTTGTAAGACAGAGTGAGAAAGACATCTCTAAGTAAAGTTACTCAGCTAGTTTTGCCCGTTCCGTGGGCGCGGCTAATCAATTAGATTTTAAGACTCTGCAGAGCTTGTACACTTTCACCACTTGGCACCACTAACCGAAGTAAGCCATGCCGAGACTCTTCACTAGTAGCTAACTACTTATTTATAGGCCCGCCCGCCCGCCACTATGGACACATAGTCCCTCTCCAAATGACGTTCCTTAAGTAGGTTTCTACTAATTACTAGATCAAGCCAGGGCCCATTTAGCAAGTGGTTGTACATTTTGCTAAACTGGGCAAACTAAACCCGAGCATGTCCTTTTTGGGGTCCCTGGGCAGCGGTCCCCACCAATTTGAGCACATAGCTCCGCACACGTTGTCCCATCATACCACTCCGTCCAGGATAAAACATTTTCCATTTTTCTTTGATAAACATCATTTCACAAACATTGTTATTTCATAAACATTTCTTAATTCGAACCCAACGATTACCATATAGCAGGGCTAAGCATATCTAAGATTATTAAAAATTACTAGAATTTATTCTAGCACAATTTTCCTAGGGTAGAAAGGTATGGTGTAAATCCTAAGGGATAGTCTACCATGGGACATAGCTACTGAAACATCGCCAATTTCAGAAATACTTGTAATAATAAAATCAGTACTATCGCATGCATTCCTAACATTTCATAATTAAAATAGCATAGCCAAAAATACTGGGATGAACATGAGGTGTAACTTGCCTGAACAACTGCAACAATGGTGTCCTAAACCTTCCTGGGAATCGTCCTCACAATCGGCGCAATCTATCGTCAAACAACGATCGACATAAATAATCATTCCGAACAAAAGAACCAAATAAACATCCATCGATATAATCCAGAAAAACCATATAGATCAGCGTAACATTTTGGTATATAATATATATCAACTTGAGGACTAGGCGAGGGAAAGTGTGGAAAGTGATTGGCTGGTGATGATTTAAAGCCATACTAGCACCGAAAGTTGTGTCTGATCTTACCATTTTGATCATCTTAAATTATGATTCTGTATGGAAATATACGTTACATCTATCCATCTAATCAGTGCAGAAATAAGATCTAAATTCGAGCTAAAGATGGTCAGGATAAAAGTATGGACAGATGGGTTGAAAACTACTACCTACAGTACATGATCATACGATTGAACTACAACAACCTATGTATTGCAGCGGCCTACAGGAACATGGTGGCGACGAGCTACAGCAGACAGCGAATGGCAGCATGCTGTGGAACAGAAGGAGAAGGCCGTGGGATTCAGCCGACGGACGGGGTGCTCACCGAGATGCAGCAGCGGCAACGGTGACGACAAACAGCGGCGGCGACCTCGATCAATGGTGGCGACGGTGCTCCCGAGCTCCTGAAGATGAATGATAAGATCAGATAGGTTCTGAAAAGACTGGGAATGAAAGAGAAGGTAAGAAGGCGACATCAACCTTCACCTGCGACGTATTCCCCGCCGGAGTCCGAGAGGACAACGGCGACGATCCGGCGATATACGAGCTCCCGAGAGCTCGGTCTGTGGGGCTAGGTTGGGGGAAAGATGTGGTGAGATGAGGGGGTCTCGGGGGTGGCTTTTATAGGCAGAGAGGACGAGCAATGCTCGCGGATTTGATGGCGGTGGCCAGCGGAACGGCGCCGCGATTTCTCGGGCATGCGGGCGAGGTAGAGGGATAAGGGTTACGGGGGGTCGCGCGCTTGCTCGCCGGAAAGCTCGGGCGAGAGGTTGAAGAAGATCCATGTGCGTGGCTCGAGCCAGGAGAAAGTTGGGCCGAATTGGCTGTGTACGTGGCTGTGTATTTTTCTTCTTCTATTTCTACTAGCAAAATGCCCGTGCGTTGCAACGGGTACAAATATTTGACACTAACATCAAATTGACCCTTGAAAATATATTGGCCACACCTTGATCTCTTACAATTCCATTGTAGGTCATGCACCAATCTTTATGAAAAAGAGATCCACTTATTTTCCAATCTTATGTTTTTATATCATGTATATCAAAAAGTTCGGAAATGAGCACACATAGATTATGAGTCAGACAGCAAAATCATTATGACAAATTTGTTCAATCATACAAAAGATCACTAACAAAATAAATCTTGTGAAATCGCCAAAGAATTAGGTTGAAGAAGCAAAGGAGGTACAGTAAGACATAAACAGTAACCTAATTGTCAATCAAAGAATTAATGAATTATGCATGCATAAAGCTGATCAAACTGAAGAGTAAAAACTGTTTTTTTAACCAATATCATTCACATGACATTCTTGCACTATTCCACCACCTATGTATTCGTTGTCATATCCATATAAAGAATATGCATGTCTCAGCAAATTATTTATATTTTTAGCAAGTTTAACACATCGCATTGCTTACACATGCAGGGCAACTGCATACAACCAAAGTACTGGAGCATGTCATGGGTAAATGGAAAAGACCGCATGCATTAATACATCATGTCCCTTTTGCAATCAGTTGGGCCTTGCAATTCATGTATTACCTACCTATATAGAACGTAATATATTGTCAGTATTTCTCTATATGCAATATGTAGACCGCATGCCTGCAATATAGTCAGTAAAGACAAATGGTATGTGAAAGCTCAACGGATAATCACTAACGACTAAACTGCCATTGCTAAACAATCAGGGTACATGTTATATGAGTGACGAAAACTTAACTTCAAAGGAGATAATCTGTACTGCAGATTGCTCTGAATGCAAACCTGGAGCAGGGTGGCCCTGTAAAGACCAAAGACTGTGCTGACCTGGTTTTGCCATGTTGGTTAGGAATTTCATCGAGCATGATCCATCCAACCCTATCTTCAAGCCACTTCCTGAGCCATCACGTTTGGAGGGTTATCTCGTAACCAACCAGATCTCCAGTTACTGCAACGTGGCGGCGAGCAGCGCCCACGATAGGGAGGAGCTACATGGGTTGTTGATGGTCTCGGCGGCCGGGTAGCGGCCGGTGTAGACGGCGGTGGCGCAGATGAGAAGCACGCAGCTGGCTGCCAGCAGTGAGCACCACCCCTTCTTCTCCCTCCGCCTGCACTCCGTCACAATCCGCTGCTGAAGCGCCGACATCTGCGCCGCCCACTGCAACTCGGGGCGAAGACGACCCGCGCCGCTGCCGGATGATTTGGGGCTGGGGCGCGCGTGCTGTGCCCGCGTCTACATCCGCGGCTTCGACGGGGCGGGCCGCCGCCGGAGGATTTGGGGCCGGCGCGCACTCTGCGCAGCCTCCCGGCCGGCAACGGGGAAGAAATTGATGGTGGCATGATTCGAGGCACGGACAGCAGCCAAGTTGACAGAAGATGCAGCCACTTAGTTGTCGGGGAGGTCGACGTAGGCGTAGCCCTGGTCGCGCTACTGGCGGATGATGTCGTTCTTGATGTCCCGCGCCTCCACCATGGCCCGGAACCCTCCATCACATTCTTGAGCCCCTCGTCCGTGATCCCCGTGCGCCCGATGGCCACGGCGCTGTAGTCCGGGACCGGGCTGGAACGGGGAGGCGACTTCATGAGCTTGTGGATGAACTCCTTGCTCACCAGCTCCATCATCTTCCCGCCGTCACCCGGCTTGAGCTTGGGTTGGGCCAGGGCCTCTTGGCCATAGAGCGCCTCGATCCCCTCGATCTGGTGGGCGAAGGACTCCTCCGGCTCGAAATCCAGATCGATGTCCGTCAGGTCCAGCACGTCCATCTCCTTCTCGGCGCTCAGCTCGACGACCTGCTCCCACTCGTCCTTCTCGGGGCTCAGCTCGACGACCTGCTCCCACTCGTCCTTATCGGGGCTGGGCGTCTTCTCGAACTCCCGGCTGAACAACCGGGAGGTGGTCGACGCAGGCATGATCATGACCTCCATCGCCTCCTTCTCTTCCTCCTTCCTCCCTTCTAAATCTGGCCGGATCTAGATCTGGAGGAGACGGGGGTTCTTTTCCTGTGAAAATACATCAGAACGTTTTATTCACTTATCGGTGGCATGGTAGGTAATTAGCGTCATCTTCAAGGGTAAAACCGGAAAGTGAAAAACGGACCATCACCTGAAAACATATTATATAGTAGAGATTCCAGGTACGTAAGAGCCTAGGCTGCCAACAGCAGCAGTCCGCTCACGTACAGATTAGTCTTTCCTAGCTCCTTCTTTCATCAGGAAATATTTAGAAATTTGTAAAATAATTATAAAGAGCACGCGGGAATATAATTCCTGCTCAAATGCAATTTTAGAAAACTCCTTTTGTTTTCAAAAGAGGGGTTGAAACTCCAAAGATTAATTCTTAATTGGGAAAGTCATTTTATTCCCTCTCTCTCCATTATAAAATCCGAAATTCCAATAAATCGAAATGCAACCAAATAAAATATGCCTAAAATGAAATGCATAACTAGTAACATCCTAATTTAGGAAATTCGGGATGTTACAGAACTCCACCTCCCCTTCGACGCCAAGTTTTTTGACGCCGTTGACACCTTCAGAACATCGTCGATCTCCTACTGGATTGATAACTTTGGTTTCTTAACCGAGGGAAAACTTGCTGCTATACTCATCAAACCTTACACTTGAGGTATCTTGACGAACGTGTGCTTTACACGCATCAAGCAAGTTTTCTGGCGCCGTTGCCGGGGAGATCGAAGTGTTCCTACAAGGGGAGTCTCTCACTTCCAATCTTTTTAGTTTGTTTATGTCTTGCTTACTTTATTTTTATTTTGTCTTGTTTGCTTTCTTTATATCAAAAACACACAAAAAAATATGTACTTGTTTTACTTTTTATATTTCGGCCTAGTTCTTGTTTTTGTTAAAATGAGTACTCCTGAAGTTGAGGTTCGTTCCTTTAGGCAACAAGGGGGGGAAGTTTGAAAGATGCTTGGTATAGAATTAGTGATGCTCATCATAGATGTACTAAAAAACATTTTACCATGATCCTTCTTAGGAATTTCTATGTTGGTGTCACTAGTTGGTATAGGTATGTTCTGGATACGCTTACAGGTGGTAATTTCCTTGGTACTCCTGCTTTGGAAGCTTGTAATTTAATTGAAAGTTTAGTAGGAACACCACCTACTAACAATATTAAAACTGAGATTACTTTGGAGGATGTTATAAACAAACTAGATTCTATGGAGAAATTTTTCCAACACTACTTGATACTAGCAAGATTAATGAATCAGTAGTAAGCATTAATGAAAGAATCACTGCTTTAGAGGCTAGACATGCTCTTGATAATCAAAACCATAGGATTGGCGAAGTAGAAGAAGCTATGGGAACCTTGAGTTCAACCTTTTCTTCTCTTAAGTTTAAGGAGAAGGCTTATGTGGGAAAAGAGCAAAAGTTCATGTATGTTCCTAAGATGCCAAAATCAAAGACCCATTATGAGCTTAAAATTGATAAAACTCTTAGTACAACTATGGGTAATTCAAATAATGAAAATCTTCAGGAATACCTAAGGTACCTACCGTGACAAGTTGTGTTTTGATGAAGCCTTTGATGATTTGGATGATTTATCTCTTGAGAACACTTGATTTTCACTTTCTGCGCCTAGCTGAAAGGCGTTAAAGAAAAGCGCTTATGGGAGACAACCCACCTTTTTATTTTCTGTCATTTTATTTTATTTTGAGTCAAGGTGTTGTTTGCTTCTGTAACAACTCCTTTGTATCTTTATTTTATTGCATTGTTGTGCCAAGTAAAGTCTCTAGTTGAAAGTTGATGCTAAATTTGGATTTCTGCGCAGTGACAGATTTTTGCTGTCCACCGTTTTGAGCTGTATGCAATCCAGAAAAATCAAAAATTCTGAAAAAAATCACGCATGATCCTTATATATGTACGCAACTTTCATTAGTTTTGATTTTTCGCATCTGAGCAAGTTAAGTGCCTCGAAAAAATTCGTCTTTCCAGACTGTTCTGTTTTTGACAGATTCTGCCTTTTATTTTGCATTGCCTCTTTTACTATGTTTGATTGGATTTCTTTGCTCCATAAAACATCAGTGGCTGTAGTTAATGTCCAGAAGATTTGGTAATGATTGTGTCACAGTAGAACATGTGAATTTTTGATTATGCACTAACCCTCTAATGAGAATTACTTTGAGTTTGGTGTGGCGGAAGTTTTCAAGGAGCAAGCGAGAAGGATGATATGATGTGATCAAGAAGAGTGAAAAGCCTAAGCTTGGGGATGCCCCCGTGGGTCACCCCAGCAATATTCAAGAAGACTCAAGCGTCTAAGCTTGGGGATGCCCAAGGCATCCCCTTCTTCATCAACAACTATCAGGTCATCTCTAGTGAAACTATATTTTATTCTTCCACATCTTATGTATTTTACTTGGAGCGTCTGTGTGCTTTTATTTTTGCTTTGTTGTTTTTATTTTCTGAATAAGTTGGATCCTAGCATTCTTGTGTGGGAGAGAGACACGCTCCGCTTTTTCATGTGAATACTCATATTCTTCACTTATATCTTTTGAGTATTCTTATCTAGCTACTGCTATGCTTTTAGCTCCTGTTTTTCATGCATCTCTTTTAGAGCTGTTAATTCTTGTGGAAAGTACTCTCTTGTTTCATTTGTAAATTACTTGGAGAGTTGCTTGGTTGATGTGTTGGTTCAGAAAATGCTATGTGGTAGTGGTGTAATGAATAAACTTGCATAATCTTGTAGATCATTGAACTTTGATAACTTGATTCTTTGCAAATGTTTTGAGATATTTAGATGGTAAAGCTTGCTGGTTAGTTAAGTTAAAATCATTAGTGGATTGTTGTCTTTAAGCTTGTACCGTACTACAAACTCTACTAAAATTGTTGAAGGTGTAGTTGGACTTGATAGCTTTCCATGTCTAAAAGTGATTCGTAATAACTAAGTTGTGCTGAAGGTCGAGGGATCTAGCGGGGTACTTGTACCGCCGTGAACGGCCCTTCTTGGAGTGAATTTTAATCATGCTCTTAATGTTGAACCTGCTAGTTGTTTGCAATAAGCTTGTGAGTTCTTTTTGACTAATGTTAAGCTACGGTTTTTGGCACTTCCACCATCCAAATTTGCTAGCCTCTTCGGTGTGTGCATTGCCTTCTGCTCACATTGAGAGTTGTGCATACTTCGCCAGTACATCCAAACCCGTGGGAGGACTTTCTCTTGTTCTCCTACACATAAGCCCATACATCTTCCTCAAAACAGCCACCATACCTACCTACCACAGCATTTCCATAGCTGTTCCGAGATATATTGCCATGCAACTTCCATCTTACATTACATGACTTGTTGTCATTTATCATTTATATATTGCTTTGCATGATTCTATACAGCTGATGTGCGGTTTACCCATGTTACGCTAGATCATTGCATATCCTGCTACACTGGCAGAGGCATACAGTTTCATACATCATGTTTTGTTCATTATGAGTTATTTGTACCAAAAAGTGTGTTGTCATATTAGATGTTGCCCCTAAAAGTGAAAAGAGCCATGGAGGCCATCGAAAAGAGAAACAGAAAAAGAAAAAAAAGAAAAAAGAAAAAAAGAATAAAGAAAAAGGGGGCAACATTACTATCCTTTATCCACACTTGTGCTCATGTTTTAGCACCTGCATATTCATAGTCATCATTTGTGCTCATGTTTAGCACCTATACTCCATGTGAGAGAGTTTTCATGTTTTACTAGTATAACTATGTGGGGAATTTACACTATAGAACTTGGGTTGTATATTCCAATGATGAGCTTCCTCAAAAATGCTCTAGGTCTTCATGAGCAACCAAGTTGGATGCACCCCCACTAGTTCCATTGGAGAGCTTTCATACACATATAGCTCTATGTGCATCCGTTGCATGGCAATCACTACTCCTTACATAGCTTCGATTATAAGACTTCCTCTTGTCTAATGATCACTTATAGCTTTGTGAGACTTTCTTCCTTTGGCCTTCCAAACCCCCATTAATGTTCTTTTAGCCATAACATCCTGGTGCCAATACCAAATGCTTGCGCTCACCGGTTGAGTAGACTTCGAAACAGTTGATTCATGACGTTCATGTTTATATTTACTTGACTGAATCCTTCTATGTTGTGAAAAATTACTTGATGCTTGGAATTGAAGGATAGAACTCCTACATTGGATACTTAAAACATCTTTAATGAACCTTGTACGGTTTCATGTCTTTAAAGCAATAGTTCATGAAAAGTTTTAGCTTGTTTAACTATCTTGCTTTGTTATCTCTTATTGAATATCAATTATAGACTTTTGCTTTGAATGATTTGATCTCAGCTCACATGCTTTACAATATTATTTGATCAAGATTATGTGGTAGCATGTCACTTCAGAAATTATTTGTTGTTATCGTTTTACCTACTCGAGGACGAGTAGAACTAAGCTTGGGGATGCTTGATACGTCTCCAACGTATCTATAATTTCTTATGTTCCATGCTTGTATTATACCAATTGCTACATGTTTTATTCACACTTCATAGCATTTTTATGCATTTTCTGGGACTAACCTATTAACAAGATGCCACAGTGCCAGTTCCTGTTTTCTGCTGTTTTTGGTTTCAGAAAAGCTGTTCTGCAAATATCCTCGGAATCGGACGAAACAAATTGCAAAGTTCCTATTTTTCCCGACACGTTCCAGAAGTCCGAAGGAGAGACGAAGGGGGCAGCGAGGCGCCGTCCCCACCCCATGGCGCGGGTGGGCCCCCTGCCGCCCCACCAGGTGGGGAGCGAGCCTCGTGCTCCACCGACGCCGCCCCTTCGCCTATTTATTCTCCAGACGCGAAAACCCTAAAACACCGAGCCATTATTCCAGAAAACATCCGCTGCCGCCGCCGTCAACCCTAACTCGGGGGGTTCCTGAAGCTCTTCCCGGCACCCTGCCGGAGAGGGGAATCATCACCGGAGGGCTCTACATCGCCATGCCTGCCTCCGGAGTGATGTGTGAGTAGTTCATCTCTGGACTATGGGTCCATAGCAGTAGCTAGATGGTTGTCTTCTCCTTTTGTGCCATCATGTTTAGATCTTGTGAGCTGCCTATCATGATCAAGATCATCTTATTGTAATGCTACATGTTGTGTTTGCTGGGATCCGATGAGTATTGAATACTATGTCAAGTTGATTATTGATCTATTATATATGTTGTTTATGATCTTGCATGCTCTCCGTTATTAGTGTAGGCTCTGGCCAAGTTTATGCTTGTAACTCCAAGAGGGAGTATTTATGCTAGATAGTAGGTTCATGCCTCCATTTAATCTGGGACAGTGACAGAAAGTTCTAAGTTTGTGGATGTGCTGTTGCTACTAGGGGTAAAACAGCAATGCTTTGTCTAAGGATATTTGTATTGTTTACATTATGCACCATACTTAATGCAATTGTCTGTTGCTTGCAACTTAATACTGGAAGGGGTGCGGATGCTAACCTGAAGGTGGACTATTTAGGCACAGATGCATGCTGGATGGCGGTCTGTGTACTTTGTCGTAATGCCCAAATAAATCTCATAGTGATCATCATGACTTGTATATGCATTGTTATGCACCTCTTTATTTTATCAATTGCCCAGCTGTAATTCGTTCACCCAGCATGTTAGTATTTTATTATGGAGAGACACCACTAGTGAACTGTGGACCCCGGTCCATTCTTTACATCTAAAATACAACCTACTGCAATCATTGTCCTTTTTCATTCGCTGCAAACAAACATCATTTTCCACACTATACGTCTAATCTTTTGTTTTCAGCAAGCCAGTGAGATTGACACCCTCACCGATTCATTGGGGCAAAGTAGTTTGATTGTCTTGTGTGCAGGTTCCAAGTCAACCGTCAGGGAACTCCACCTCCCTTCGACGCCAAGTTTTCTGACGCCGTTGACACCTTCAGAACATCGTCGATCTCCTACTGGATTGATAACCTTGGTTTTTTAACCGAGGGAAAACTTGCTGCTATACTCATCAAACCTTACACTTGAGGTCTCCTGACGAACGTGTGCTTTACACGCATCAGAGGCCTTGTTGCAGCTAGAGAATCCATACCGGTGGCCATCATGCTCAAGAGCATTAGCAAAGTCATGAAAGGTGGCGGAGAGCTTGTGATTTCCGGACATCCATGTCATACCACGGGCCGGAGTCTTGTCAAACACCACGGTGGCATAGAAGTGATGAATCATGTGGATGTTGTAGTTGCATTGAATCTCCATCAGAGGACGCAAACCAAGAGCCTCCACCACAGCTACAGCCCCACCAAAATATGCTTGTTTCTTCTCCAAGTGTTCAAAACCAATGGGCTGCATAGGGCACACCTTGTGCTTGCCAAGATTGCAATAGACCTCCTTGTACAGCACCTCTTGCTCAACATGATAGAAGCATGAGTCCAACTCAGGGTCGCGCTCGCCTTCATTGGTGAAGGCTAAGCGCCAAGGAAGGAAATCCCTTTGATTCTTAGGGACAACAGGCAAGGGTGCTTTCTTCTTCTTCCTCTTGGATATCTTCACATTTGGTACTCTCGTCTGCAAAGGGGCATCAGCTGACACATCTGGCATAAGATCATCCTCTCCTCCACTTGTAGGACGGGACTGGGGAGCGGCACGCTTGGAGAAAGCTCGACGACCACGAGAGCCGCTAGGTGCTGAGAACAGACAGAGGATAGCATAAGGTAAGTTCTCTAGTCAAATGATAAAAAGAAACAAGAAACAATTTGATTAATGAAAGCAGTTTTCTGTTTCAGGGCGGAAGTTCCGGACGTAGGCCGGAAGTTCCGGCCAAGCCGGAAGTTCCGGTTTGCACGGTTGCGAGGGGAACAAGAACCTCAAACAAAAAATGCAAACAAAATTCAAATCGCTTCTAGTATGAGTTAGGGCAAGCCTAGAGGAGTGTTTTCACCAAAGGAATTCTAGTATAGTGCTCAATTTCATCTAGGTTAAACGAAAGTAGAAATCGTCCTAGATTTGAAAATGGAGACTATACCGGAGTCCATGGCGAAAATGGCGTGGAGGAATAGGATCCCCGCGTCGTGGGGATGCAGATCCGGCCGGCGCCGGAGGGATCCGCTGTGGAGAGGCGGCGGCGGGGGAGGTCCTGGGCGAGGAGAGAGAGGACACGGGCACGGGGGTGGATGAACTGCTCGGGAAGAAGCAGTCGACCCCGCGTCCTCGTGTAAAAGGCGCCCAGTTCACTTACCCCGGAAGTTCCGGCTAGGCCAGAACTTCCGGCCAAACCTCCGGACAAAAACAGAACAGTTTTCGCCCGGGGACTTAGCCGAATTTTTGACTGAAAATTCGGGCACCGGAGGTTCCGAACCGAGATCCGAAAACTCCGATGTACCCACGCCACCAAATCTCCGGAAAGGCAACAAATGACTTGAGCGAGTTTTAGCATGGTTTTTAAGGAGAGATCAAAGCATGGCTTGGGATAGAAATTCACTGAAAATGGTACTTCACACTCAAACTTTGTAAGAAGCAACAAAACACAATAAAAATCAACATTTGAGTGTGTTTTCCATGAAAACATCGAAAGGCAAAGAAAAAAATAAACTCCATAAAGACCAAATCTTCACAAAGAAGATGTCGGTGGCCTAGAGCCACCATGTATGAGTGTATGTGGTGTGACACCGCGAAGATATATCTTGGTTCACCGCCACTACTCGTCATTTAAGCTCACAATTCATAAAATGAACAAATAGAGACAAAATGAGTTCTTACTATCGGCATAATGGGGGGAGGGATAGTCCAATGGATTAGGACCGCACTCCCCCTATGTCCATGCCTACACCTAAACCAAACATATAGCTAAGAATAGGTGTGTATGCAAGATAGTCAAGCGACGCTCCCCGAATCGATGATATTTAGCTCATGCCTCAAATAAGTGAACCTTGCTTCATCAAGTGGCTTCGTGAACATATCGGCAAGTTGGATCTTCGTGGGAATATAGCCAAGCTCAATGTCACCCCGGTTGATGTGATCACGGATGAAGTGATAGCGAATCTCAATATGCTTCGTTCTTGAGTGCTCCACCGGGTTGTGGCCAATCTTGATAGCACTTTCATTGTCACATAAAAGAGGCACTTTGTCACAATGGACACCGTATTCCTTTAAAGTTTGCCTCATCCACAACAATTGAGTGCAACAACTAGCGGCCGCCACATACTCGGCTTCGGTGGTGGAGAGAGATATGCAATTTTGCTTCTTAGAAGACCAACTCACCAAGGACCTACCAAGGAATTGGCAAGCCCCGGAAGTTGATTTCCTATCATCCTTGCAACCGGCCCAATCCGAATCCGTGTAACCGGCAAGAGAGAATGTTGAGCCTTTAGGATACCACAAACCAAACCTTGGGGTATGAACCAAATATCGAAAGATTCGAAGAACCGCCGTTTGGTGGCTTTCTTTGGGAGCCGCTTGGTACCTTGCACACACTCCTACACTCAACACAATATCGGGTCTAGATGCACAAAGATAAAGCAAAGAACCAATCATAGAGCGATAGAGTTTTTGATCACATCTTTACCCTTTGGATTAAGTTCAAGATGACACTTGGTGTCCATAGGAAACTTCTTCTCTTTAGCATTTTGCATCTTGAACCTCTTGAGCATGTCTTGGATATATTTGGCTTGAGAGATGAAGGTCCCTCCACTCAATTGCTTGATCTCAAAACCAAGGAAGTACTTCAACTCTCCCATCATGGACATCTCGAACCTATCGGTCATAAGCTTTGAAAATTCATCATTAAAAGCTTTGTTAGAAGAGCCAAATATGATATCATCAACATAAAGTTGGCATATGAAAAGCTCCCCTTTAACCCTCTTGGTAAAAAGAGTGGGATCGATTTGCCCCACTTCAAAGCCACGGTCTACAATAGCTCTCTTAGGTGCTCATACCAAGCACGAGGTGCTTGTTTGAGACCATAGAGCGCCTTATCAAGTTTGTAGACATGGTTAGGGAAGTGTGGATCCTCAAATCCCGGAGGTTGCTTAACATATACCAACTCCTTTAAAGGACCATTAAGAAAGGCACTTTTCACATCCATTTGTTGCAACTTGAAATTATGATGTGATGCATATGAAGGATGGACTCAAGGCGAGCCACGGGAGCATAGGTCTCTCCAAAATCAATGCCTTCAACTTGAGAGTACCCTTGAGCTACCAATCTTGCCTTGTTCCTCACAACCATTCCATGCTCATCTTGCTTGTTCTTGAATATCCACTTGGTGCCTATAACATTGAGGCAATCTTTTGGCTTCTCCACTAGATTCCACACTTTGTTGCGCTTGAAGTTGTTGAGCTCTTCATGCATGGCTTCCAACCAATCCGGATCTTCAAGAGCTTCAAAGACTTTCTTTGGTTCCACCATAGAGATGTGGGCTTGATGTTCATTAAATTTGCCAATTGTTTTCTTGTGGTGACCTTGTTCTTGCATCACAATGATATTTCTAGATGAAGACTCTTTCTTCTCCAATCCTTTTTGACTCTTGCTATACGACGGGTTTCGATATCCTCATTGATGCGAGGAATTTCGCTTGATCATCTTGATCATTTGAGTCCCCGTCTTGACCGGATGGTGACCTTGATCATCTTGAAGCACATCTTCAAAAAGAAGGAGAGGGTTGATCTTGGTCTTGACCTTGGCTAGTTGACAATAGGAGAACTTGGTTCTTGCATAGCCTCTTGGTCAACTTGAGGAGGGTCTTGAACTTGTTCTTGGGTAGGTGCATCATTTGCTTCCATAGAAGGTGCAACTTCAACTTGTGATGATGGAGTCTCCACTTGAGTGGAGCTAGGACTTGCTTGAGGAGGCTCATGATGGATTTCAATGGGGCGATAGAAACCAACCCCCATTCTTCTTATTGCATCTTGAGGTTCCTCATTATCTACATCACAAACATGAAATTGCGCCACTTGGGAGCCGTCATTCTCATCGAACCTCACATACAAGATTCAAACTCCCAAGGTTTGTCATAGACTCTATAGTGTGAGATTCGCACCGTACCCAACAAAAACACCCTCTAAAGCTTTAGATTCAAATTTAGATAAACGAACACTTTGTTTTATAGAAACACTTACAACCAAAACTCGGTAGTAGGAGACATTGGGCTTGTTGCCGGTGAGCATTCATATGATTTCCTTCTTCCACGAAAGAATAACCGGTTAGATGAGTGACACGCCGTGGAGATAGCCTCGGCCCATAAGAATAGTGGAGACTTAAACTCCGCCAACATAGACCTTGCCATATCCATGAGAGTCCGGTTCTTCCTTTCGGCTACACCATTTTGTTGAGGGGTATATGCAGCGGAATATTGATGACGAATCCCTCTTCACTAAGAAACTCATTTAAGGTGTAGTTCTTGAACTCGGAGCCATTATCACTCTAATGACCAAAATAGGGACATTGTATTGGCGTTGAACTTATTGGAAAGTCGATGACGGTTTGTTGGTTTCATCCTTCGTCTTGAAGAAAAAACCCAAGTAAATCTTGAATAGTCATCAACAATCACCAAACAATATTTCTTCCCACCAAGACTAGGTTGAGGCACGGCACCAAAGAGATCAACATGAAGAAGTTCCAATATCCTCTTTGATGAATGATGGTGTTGCTTGGGATGGGGAGAATCATGCATCTTTCCTTCAACACAAGCCCTACAAAGACGATCTCTAGAAAAAGAAACATTCTCTTTTAGTCCAAGAATGTGGCCACCCTTGTGAAGACTTTGCAAAGTTCTCATGTTGACATGGGACAAGCGGCGATGCCACAACCACCCCACGTCGGCCTTTCCGAATAGGCATATTGCTTGAGTGTTGGTAGACCCCGAAAAGTCTACCACAAACAACTCATTTTCAACATACCCAACGAACATGACCTTTAGAGTCTTGCTCCTCAAGAGTACCACCATATCAATAGTAAAATGGACATCAAAGTTCATCTTATTAAGAGCACGAACGGACATAAGATTGTAACCTAGAGACTCAACAAGCATGACATTTACAAGGGTGATATCCCTTGCAACTACCACCTTGCCGAGACTCTTTACCTCGGCTTTGACTTGTCACCATAAGAGACGGTTGAGTATTTAGATTTGGTCTCAACTCCGTCATAATCTCCTTGCTTCCGGTCATATGACTAGTGCATCCACTATCAACCACCCATTTCGATCCACCGGAAGCATAGTCCTACAAGAAATCATTGCTTGGATTTAGGTACCCATTTCTCAATGGGTCCTCTTTGGTTAGCAACAAGGGTCTTAGGAACCCAAATAGAGTAATCAATGTAACCATCATATGGACCAACATATTGAGCATAAACATCCCCATAATAATCAACATAAAGAATATAGTTGGGGTTGTTATGCCCCGCAAAGTCACTACGAGTGGTCTTGCCCCTTGTGGCACTACCACCCGCAATGGAAGTCTTGGCTTGTGCGGGCTTGGTCTTGATCTTCTTGTTGTTGCCACTTTCTTCTTGGGCTCGGCTACATAACCAAGACCCTCCTTCCCTTTGTGTGGTTTTTGCTCAAATAAGTAAGCAATACCCTTATCTTTACCTTTGGGAATAGAGGTCTTGGCACTAACATTTTCTTCAATAACATTTTCATGAACACGAGGAAGAATAGATATGCTAGTTGAGCTAGATTTAGAAAGTTGAGTTTGAAGTTGCTCATGAGACTTGAAAAAGGGAGTGAGTGTTTCCAAGGCCTTGTGAGCCTTGTCAAGCTTCTCCATATCCTCAAGAAGTCTAGCATTAGCAACCCCAAGTTCAACTTTCTCCTTTTTAAGCACTTTATATTTAGCAAAGACATGATCTCTATCCTTAATGATTTTATTAATGATATCATCATTTTTAGCATCAAGAGATCAAGTCTTTCCTCAAGAGAACATCTTTCTTCACTCTCTTCATCAAGAGAGGCATTCAAGGATGCTACGGAAGCATTCAAAGAGGCAATGGTGAGAGAATCCTCTCTCTCAATCTTACTCTTTTCTTGAAGAAGTTCTTCGGCCGCACATAGTTGTCTCATGAGAGACTCAACATGTTCCTTAGCTTCACCTTGCAAGTTAGTCATGAAAGTATCGAAAGCAACAAGTTCTTCTTAATCACAAGACTAGATTGATCACTCATTTCATGCATAGTCTTGGGAGAAGGAGATGATACCTCGGTGACATTAGCCATGAGGCAACGAGCGTTGTTGGTGGAGAAGTTCTCATTGGGGGATTCAAAGAGAGAAGATGATGAAGTTGATACAATAGCCAATGCGGCTACCTCTTTAGTAGGTGCATCTTCATCTTCGGAATCACTTGTGGCATATTCTTCTTGTGCCACCAACACAATTCTTGGTGCCTTCTTGAAGAAAGGCTTCCTTGGTCTTGCGGGCTTCTTTTGGATCAACCTTGATGGTCCTTGGGGATGAGCTTCCCACCATTTTGCTCTCGGTTCTCATAAGGACACTCTCTTATGTAGTGGTTCTTGTCATGACAATTGTAGCACGTCTTCCACTTTGAGGCTAGCTCTTTCTTCCCACTTGAGTTGTTCTCTTTATCAACCTTGGCTTTGCGCCGGGTCTTGCCAAAACTCTCTTGTGGCAAGAGCTATATGACCATTTAGAGCCGGTTCAAGATCATTTGGAGCAATGTTGCTTGGGCACGCTTCAACCTCATCAAGACATACCACCTTGGCCTTCAAAGCAAGTGAGGGGCCTTGTTTCATCCCCATGGCCCTAGCACGGTTATCTTCGGCATTCTTGGTGGCAACCTTGGAGGCTTGCACTTCTTGCATAACTTCATTGGATGTCATTTCGTTGTAGTTGTGTCTTCCTTGAATGGACTTCACTCGATGGGCTCGAAGGCAAGAGAGCATTCACATACTTCCTCTTGACAAGCATCATCCACATAGGTTGCCCCCACATCAAGAAGGCCTTTGCAAGAGTCTTGAGTCTTCCATACATGTCTTCATGATTCTCATTGTCAAACATGTAGAAGCCTTCGGCATCATTGCTCAAAGATCATATCTTTCTCTTCATGCTTTCATTCCCAAGAAATGCAACCTCAAGACAATTCCAAGCTTCTTTGGCGGTGGTGGCATTGAGAACATAATGCTTGTCACTTTCACTCATGAAAGTTCAATCATATGGAGTGCGGAGGCATTGAGTTGCTTTTCGGCAAACTCTCTTCTTGTCACATTGCTTGGATCCGCAACCTTGTACCATCTTCAATGATCCTCCAAAGCTCGATAGAGGCACTGTTAATATGAGATTTCATTGAGCGTTGCCAACTAGCAAAGCTAATGCATTAAGCTTAGGTGGAGGACCAATGGGGTTTATGCGGGTGGTGATAGGTGGGTCGATAGGGTACCATCCCGGAACATGGTACTCTTCCTTCCCATCTTCATGCTTGGTAGGAGGTGGAGGAGTGGTTTAGATCCGGAGGTGGTTTCCACCCCCTTTCATTTTTCTTTTTACCCTCCTCGGAATCACCTTCATCGGAGTTAGAGACACCCTCTAGTGGGATTTTCCGAAACCTTGGCATTTGTGAGTTTCATGAGCATGTCACGCAACTCATCAAATTTGACATTCATGGACGATGTCAATGTTGTTTCCAACGATTTGATATCGGCCATGGATGCCATGGTCTCCTTGGCCTTGGCAAGATCGGCCTCATCCTCACTTTGTGTCATACTTCTCTTAGGCGGTTAAGCCCAAAACAAGAGAGCCTAGGCTCTGATACCAATTGAAAGGATCGGTATGACACCTAGAGGGGGGGGTGAATAGGTGCTACTCCAATTTTAGTCTTTTTCAATTAGGCTTGACACAAAAGGTAAATTCTCTAGATATGCAACTACGGTGAATTTACCTATATGACAAGCTAGCAACTAAGCACGATATATATAAGGCGGTAAACAAGGATAGAGGTAACCGAAGTCAAAGCACGCGGAGACACGGATGTAATCCCGAGTTCCTCCTTTTTAGGGGAGTACGTCTCGTTGGAGAGGTGTGAACCAACACAATGGTTCAACGGCCACAAAGGCCTCACCCTCTTCTCCGGTGAACCGCACCACAAAGGTTTGGTTCACTTCAACTATCGGAAACCTTCGAGGCGGAGTCCGGAGCCTTTACAACAACGATTTGGGGCACAACCCACAAAGGATTGGGGGCTCCCAAACAGCTACAATCTGTCACAAAGATCAAGTGTAAGTACAAAGGGGGCTAGGTTTTCCTAGTGGAAACCCTAGCAATGGTCCCTCAAGTGAATGAGGGGGAAATGAAAACGGCTTGGTGAAGATGTAGATCGGGGCCTTCTCCTTCAATCCTCCAAAGATCAACGAGTTTGGGTGGAGGGATTGGGAGATCTAGATTCTTGAGCTTGCAACAATGGTGGACTTCAATTCTGGTCGAGCTGCTTGGCTGGAGGTAGGTGGAGGGGTATTTATACCCCTCCAGAAAATCTGACCGTTGCATTTCAATCCGCACAGATTTCACTTGGGCCGGAACTTCTGGCCAGCCGGAACTTCTGGGCAAACCTCCGGCCGATCACAGAACGCATTTCCTCCGAAAAAAATGTCGGCCGGAAGTTTCAGGTCGGAACTTCCGCCCCTTGTGCCGGAACTTCCGGTCCAAACTGGAACTTCCGGCCAGTGTAAAATCCCTGCATTTCCACAAGAACAACTCTTCTATGTTTGTATAATTTGTACCTGTCAAAAGCTTAACATACTGTTAAACAGCGCTTGTGTTGTCATAATCACCAAAACAAGATTACTGGCAAGTTTGCCCTTTCAAACGCCACCGCCCCGCCTAGGTCTGCGCCGCCACAGCTCTCTCGCGTTTTGCAGACATCACCTCCGCCGCCGCAGCCGAGGTCAGACCTCTGTCGCCGCATCCGAGGTCATCGCGCACGCGCTGCAGGAGGAGCTAGCTAGGAGGAGGCGATGCGAGGAGGGCAACAAGCTTGTCCGTCTTCGACTCGAGGGCAAGATATTTCTGCAGGAGGCGGCAACGGCTTCCAGGCGAGGTAGAGGTGCCCATCCACTTCGCCTCTTCACGCCGCTCCACCCAAGGAGCTGCTCCGCCATGCGCTCCATGGAAGGGTTGTTGTAGCCGACGAAGGCCGCACGCGCATCCTCAGGAAGTGTCGGAGCACGGAAGGCACGGCGCTGGAGCGGAGGCGACGACCGGAGGAGAGAGGAACCATGGGGGGAGGGAGCCATGGCCGGAACGGGACGGGACGGGTGGAGGGAGCAGCGCTGCAGCCTGCTGCTTGCATGAGAGATGGGGAGAAGATAAGACAGCGCATGGTGTGATTAGTGTGGCGGCCGCTCTCGCTAGGATGCAACCCTAGGTCGAGTCGTCTACGAATTTGGCAGCAGGAGATTGCTTTTTTTTTTGGGGTACAGTCCGCCATCATCTAGGCGCCAACTCTAAACGGGATACAAAGATTTTCTGGCGGATTAACCATCCACACTTGGCGGCCGGGAGCATCTAGCACTACGCTTCTTGATAGATTATGAGCTTCCGTGTTGTGGATACGGCGCTCATGACGAAACGACAGCATCTCCATCGTCCTTCTTGCCTCAGCGATCTCCCGCACAATGTGTACGTAAACTCCCATGGAGCCTTCCTCCATGCTCTGAATTGCATTCCTGCAGTCACTAGCCACCATAATCTTGCAGGCATTAATATCGCATGCTAGCGCGATCGCCTCCCTGCAAGCCAGCGCCTCCAAAGTCTCCGGGTCCACCTTCCCTGGATAGATCAACACGGAAGCTCCCATGTATAGTCGGTGTCCGATCGTGCCACGGCCGCAACTGAGCCGTGCCCTGTGTTCTTCCCCACCGCCGCGTCGACGTTGATTTTCACCAACCCGCTCGGCGGCGCAAGCCAACCTCCAGCGGTAGTCCGAGTCTGGGTGGTCGGCTGCATCTTCTTGTCCTTGCCCGGACTCTCCCCAGGTCCTCAATAAATCGCTCGACAAAAAGATGTGTCGATAGTGGGCTTTGTTAGACGTCCTCGTGTATCGCCTTGCACGTGCATGCCAGATAGCCCAGAGGGTTACGAAAACCCTAATCTGATCGTCATGCTATAATGACTCCATCATATTTGCTAGCCATTGTCTCGCATCTCCCTCACCCGAAGTACTCAAATGCTCGGTAATTCCTTCATCAACCAATGCCCACACACAGCGCGACATCGTGCAATCAAGAAGGGCATGTCGCCATGTATCTGTTGCCCCGCATAGCTTGCAGCTGTCATCGTCTGCCATATGCCAATGTTTTCTCAAGGAATTAGTTGGCAAAGATTGCTTAGCTAGCCTCCACAGGAAAACCCTAACTTTGGACGGTACTTGAATCCAGCAAAGCGAGGTCCACTCCCCTTCTGTTTCTTTCACATTCGAGCTCCCTGCCTTGTTCTCTAGCCATGCCTCTCGCTTCTCCGCGTGCAAACCAGCATCTTGTACGCAGACCTCACGGAGAACATCCCCTTCCTGTCATAGTGACAGGCCCAAAAATCCTCCTGCCTCCGATGACTAAGCGGGATCGAGGAGATCAACTCCACATCCATTGGCAGAAAACATTGGCGCAATTTTTCTTCCTTCCACGTCGTTGTCGTAGCTTCGATAAAATCTGCTACTCTAGCTGGTGGCTCACTCGTGGTGCATGCGATGGGCCGCAGCACTCCGTCCTAGGGATCCACTGATCGTTCCATGGATCTGTGCTCTCGCCAGTACCGATCCGCCCGGATGAGACCCTGCTTCAGCACTTGTATTCCTTCAAAAATTCCCGCCAAACTTGTGACGGCGTCGGGCTCAACCTAGCTTCCAGGAGGCTCGTCTCTGGGAATTATACCGCCTTCAGAACCCTAGCACTCAGCGTGTCAGGGTGTTGTAGCATCCTCCATGCTTGTCTTGCAAGTAGCGCGAGGTTAAAGAGCCCAATGTCTCTAAACCCAGGCCACCCATAGATTTGGGCTTGCACATATTCTTCCAAGACACCCAACATGTCTTCCTCTCACCGTTCTTGCTTCCCCACCAGAATTTCCGAAGCAACGAATTGATGTTTGCACACAACCCCTCTGGTAACTTGAAGCAGGCCATAGAAAAGATCGGTATCGCCTGGGCGACCGATTTAATCAATATATCCTTGCCACCTGCGGACAATAGCCGCTCCATCCATCCTTGGATCCTGCTCCAGATGCGATCCTTGATATATTTGAACGCGCTCCTTTGGCTCGCCCAACATCCGACGGCATACCAAGTACTTTTCATTTAGTGTCTCGGAATGCACATCAAGAACGGCTTTAACCCCATCCTTGACTCCACTCGGGCATCTCTTGCTGAAAAAGATCGAAGATTTATCCCGATTAATCCTTTGGCCTGACACCAAACAATATTTGTCCAAAAGTTCCTAGACTTTCTCCGCACTCGCCTCTCGCCCTGAATAGCAACAGGCTGTCATCTGCAAAGAGGAGGTGACTCACCGCCGGGGCCGACAGTGCTACCTTTAAACCCTGGAGCTCTGATGAAACACTGTTGTGTTTTAGAAGGCACGAGAGGCCCTGCTGCTATCAAGAAAAGATATGGTGAGATTGGATCACCTGTCTCACCCCACGAGAGGGGCTAAACTTTCTCAACTTCCCTCCATTAAACAGGACCTGGAAGGACACCATGGCGACGAGACGCATCACCATCTTCACCCATAAACGGTGAAACCCAGCTTGATCATGCCTGCCTCGAGATATCGCCATTCAAGCCGGTCATATGCCTTCCTCATATCCAATTTGAGAGCACAAAACCGGTTTCTTTTAGCTCGGTTCCGCTTCATGAAGTGGAGGAACTCGTAGGCGGTGATGATATTGTCTGTAATCAGCCGCCCCGGGACAAACGCCGACTGTTCTTCCGAAATAATTTGCGGGAGACACACCTTCAACCTATTTGCCAAAACCTTAGACGCAATCTTGTAAATCACGTTGCACAAGCTGATTGGTCTAAATTGGCCCAACTCTCCTGGGCTCGCCACCTTCGGGATGAGGACAATGAAAGTTTGGTTGATTTCTCCCACGTTGTCCTCCCCCTTGAGCACCCGGATTACTGCCGTCATCACCTCCTTACCACATAGATCCCAATGGGTTTGGAAAAAATGTGCAGGAAACGTCAGTCCCTGGCGTCTTTGTCAGAAACATCTGAAAAAGGGCCTCCTTCACCTCCTGCTCTTTGAACGGCTTGAGCAGGCCATTGTTCATCTGATCCGTGACCTTTACAGGGATCACATCTATGACATCGTGCATGTTTGTTACCCCTTCCGAGCTGTACAGATCTTCATAGAAGTCGCTCGTCAGGTCCGCCATCTCCCGACCGTCCTCAGTAAATTCTCCATCGGGCTTCTTTAGCTTGCTGATGCGGTTTCTTTTCTTCCGCTGGCTTGCTCTTAGGTGGAAAATATCGAGTGTTCTTATCTCCCTCTGCCAGCCACTGCACTCTCGATCTCTGATGCCACATCACCTCCTCCCGCCGTATAGATCAACAAGTCTTTGGCACACTTTCGTTTCCTCATACGACGGTCCTTGCCTCGTAGTGTCGGCGCGTAGAGCAGTGAGACGGTCGGTAAGATGTCGGATCTCCCTCCTGACATTCCCGAACGTGCCCTTCCCCCACTCGTCAAGGGAGCCCGACACACGATTCAGCTTTTCTTGCAGCTCATGCATTGAGGCTGCCCTTCCCTGTTCTTTCCACACATCATCAAGGTGCGGCTTGAAACGCTGATGGGACTCCCACATGATCTCGTATCTGAAAATACGCTCCTCGGTGATTCTTCGTTGTCGAGCTGATTCTCGCCAACTAAGAAGTATCGGGCAATGGTCTGACGCCGCCACTGTTAAATGTCTCACGGAGGCTAGCGGGAACCGCGCACTCCATGCTGGTGTCGCAAGGGCCCTATCCAAGCAAACTCGGCAGAAAGTCCCTCCTGCAACTCGCCGCTCGAACGTCCAGCCGTTGCCTTCGTAGCCCAAGTCAACTAGCTCACAAACATCTACTCCTCCCGAAAACCTGCTATGTGATTCAGGTTTCGGTCTACAACACCCTCGTGCTCATGTTGGTGTAGAACTTCGTTGAAACCGCCAATACACATCCACGGCAAATCACACGATGATTTTACATACTTGAGCATATCCCAAGTCTTGTGCCTCTCCGATGCTCTAGCCTCTCCGTAGACGCACGTAAACATTCAGGGGTCACCACCCCTCTCAGTTATAATCGCATCCAGGTGATACTGAGAATACGGCAAAATTTCCATCTTTATTTCATTATTCCAGAAAATTCCTATACCGCCACTGCGGCCTGCACTGCTTACAGCAAAACTCCTGTCATAGCCTAACCTCCTAGCCAGTCCTTCAACCCGATCTTTATGTAGTTGAGTTTCTAATACACAAAGTACGGTAGGTTTAAACCGCTTAGCAAGATCGCTAAGCTCTCTAACTGTCGCGTCGCTCCCAGCCCCGCGACAGTTATAACTTAGAGCACTCATTGCTCCGGGCGGCGCTCCTGATCGGAGCCCGCCTCAACATTATCTTCTCCGTCTTCCTTGGTTTCTTCAGAGCCGGCGACTTCACAGGTGAGACTGTCGCCAGTGTCCCTTCTCCCTCTTGCTGCAGCACATCATCCAGGCTTCTCCTAACATGGGGAGTCGGCCCGTCTTCGCGTCCGCTTGTGAGCTGCGGCAAGATCGAGTTAGCTACCGACGCCGCTTTGTTCTTTCCATCTTTTGGCGGCGCGCCCCCAGATGGGCGCTTGCGTGATTCATTGTTTTGCCGCCCACCTCCATGGCCATTAGAGGCTCCCTCCCCCTGTTTTGGTGTTGCCCGCACGCCGGTGGTCTGCGGGTGCCAATCCTCCACTGGGGCTATCATCCAGTTGCCATATTGCTTGGCACTGTCCTCATGATCACCATCTCCACACTCCTGATAGGTGTGGCCAAGTAAACCACACACATCGCAAAACTTTGGGAGCTTCTCGTACAGCACCTGACACGCCACCCTCGGCTGGCCTCCGGGTGCAGACCAACCACCCTTGTCAATGGCTTGTTCACATCCATCTTCAGACGCACGCGGACAAAGCTAGTGCCGCTGGCACCCAGGGCGTACAGGTCTACGCTCTTCACTTCTCCGATGCGCGCCGCCATGTCCCACATGATTATATCCTTCCGAAACAGCGGAGGAACTCCTCGCACTTGCACCCATGCGTATATACGATCCATCACCATGGATTTAGGGTCCGAGATCCCGTCGTACGGCTCAAGCATGACTCCCATCTGGCGGAAAAGCCATGGTCCCTCGAACATCGCCCTGTTCCAGTCCCCCAAACATGAGACTTGCAGCATGAACAGGTTCTCCTCGATCGGGCGGATCGTCCACTTCTTGGCGGAGCCCCAAGCGATATCCATCTTCTGAAAGAACGGGTGGTTTCCGAAGTGCTTCGATGCATGCACCTTAACCACCGCCATCCACCGCGCCTCCTTGCGCAGATTGTCAAAATCCTCCCTCGGGAGGACGACGTCGTCCAGCTCCTCATCCTTCAGGACAAGCTTCTTCAACAGCTCTTGCAGATCAGCAGGAGGCACAGGGGTAGAGGACCCCCTCCTTCGGGATCTTGGCCGCCATGGGTCTAGGGTTTCCACAGAGAACCGGGCCGCAACCTCCACCGGGGCCTCTCTTTCCTTTACCGCCAAGGCCGGGCAGACGTACCAGGACGTCCCCATCGTCAGCCCGAGCGGATCAAGGCGAGAGAGACAAGCACGGGGAAGGAACGGAGCCGGCTAGAGCCTCTCGCCGCCGGAATCGCCACTGAGAGTCAAAACCCTAGAAAACTAGGTCATCACCAGACGGGTTTCTTGGGCAGCAGGAGATGCGATAGTGAAGTAGGTGGATCCTTGGGCCATGTGCGGATGATAGTTGGGCCTTTGGGCTGATGTGTACGTATTGGGCTGGGCAATTGAGTGGTTTCAGCCTATTATAAGTATTTTCTTCGGTTACTTCGGTACGTTCGGTTAAGGAAGGCTTAAAACCGGAGTCACCGAATTAAATTTGGTTTTTCAGAACTACTGACCGAACTAGGAATCAATAATTTCGGTCCAGGTTAATTCGGTGTCGGTCCCGGTTCTTTCGGTTCGGTATTTCGGTCCTCGGTTAAAATGCCCACCCCTAAAGAGAGGGAAGAGAGAAGAAAAAAAAAGAAAAAGAAGAAGATAAGGCAAGGGAAAGGTCAAAGGGAGGCATCGTGTGTGGTTTGTGGTGTCATGTACTCCTGTTATGTCGTGCGGTGTGTCCGTTTGTGATGTGTGCGTGCGTGGACGAGTGGTGTGGAGTGTGCTTCGAGCATTAATTTTTGTGCTCGAGTTTTTTTTTTAAATTATAAATTTCAGTTCGACGTTATCAAATATCTTCTATGATTGTTTTGAAGGTTTCGTCATAAAATCGAGTAAAAATAAACACTACACGGTGTAACCAAGCATTTTATTTTCTATCGACCGAAATGTTTCACCGATACGACTATGACTCAATTTTGTGCCACGAAATGACAACCCAAGTGTATTGTAAGTTTATTAGTTTTGTGTCCCTTTACAACCGTATGACTCGGATTTTTCTTCTCATTTTGCTAGTAGTGTTAATGTTCTATATTTGCATAAGCAAATCCGTACGGTCAGCATTAAATAAGTGCGGTCAGCTCCATCTTCGAGTCCCAATTCCAACTAACCACGTCGTCACGGCGCTCGCGCAGAGCCCAGCAGCCCAAAAGCCCATGTACGTTCACCACCTCCTCGACGGCGCAAGCGCAACCCTGGCCTGAGACCCCGACCACCGCCCCACGCCTGAGAGCGGCAAGGAGCAGCGCCGCGCCGGTCACCTCCGTCGACCGCGCCTATCCATCCGCCCAGCATCTTCCTCCTGTTGCTACGCCTCTTCCCAATTCCCCCATCGAAAGATTTCTTTGTCCTGCTCGCTTGAATCGGGAAACCCGAATTTCGTCATCCGGACGTTTGTTGTTCCTGGCTCGCGGAAAGGCTCCCGCGACCTCCACCAACCCTAGCCCTAGGCGCCGCCGCCGCCGCCGGCGACCGGCCCGCAGCCCCCGACCACCCTCCCTCCTCCCTCACCCCTCCTCCTACCCACGGTCTCGCGTCGCCCCCGCGTGGGCGACCGAGACCTCCCCCAGCCCGCCGCCTCCTCTTCCCTCATCTCCTTCCTCTCCCGGCCGCTGCCGACGTGCGCCGCCGGGCCGGGCCCGTGCGGTGCCGGCAGCGGCCGGCCGTTCTCTCCCCGGCGCAGGGAGCCCGCGCGCGGTGGCGGCTCTCCTTGGCGGTGGTGCTCTTCGGGCGGCGTTGGTGTGGCTCCGGCCGGGTGGCGGCGGCGCGACGGCGTCCTTGCGGTGCGGCGAGGCGGCGCTGCACAGCGGGACGGTGGTTACCAGCGGGGCGGCGCCCCTGCCCTCGGCCCAGATCTGAGCCCTACGGGCCCCATCTGGGTTGGACGTGCGGGCCTGGCTTGCGGTTGACTTCTCTGCAGATGGAGATGGGGGTGTTCTTGCAGGGTTCCAGCAGCGACGGCGCCGCCCTTGTTGCAGCGTGGTTGAGCTTTACGGGCCCATTTTGGGCACGGCCGGACCTAATTGGGACTGGCAGGTGGCCGGACCTGATTGGGACTGGTGTGCTCGACCGCGTCCGGTCGACTACCGTCGAGGCGGTGGAGGCAGTTCCCTCCCGCGCGATCGCAGTCCCTGCTGACCCGGTGTCGAACTATCCCTCGCCTCCGTCTTGTGGTCGTTGTTCCGGTTGCTTTGGTGAGACGACGATGGCGACTTGGTAACCATGGTGGTGCAAGTTGGTGGGCGATGAGTCTGAGATGGCGTGGCTTCGTCCTCGCAAGGTGCCTATGTCTCGGATCGTTCGAGGGCGGTGGATAGGATGTTAGTGGGAGAAATCCTTGTAGGCTCGCTCGACACTGACGCGGTGCCATCTCTAGGTGGCATGATACCTTCCTGAAGGGCGTCGTGGCTTCTCCTCGTTCGCCTCCCTCAGTGTGCCGGGGGAAACCCTAGAACCAGTGTGCTGGTTCGGGCGGCAGCGCGAGCTTTTCTTCTTGAAGGTGCTGCTTGGTACTTGATGATTCGCGCTAGGAATGTGGTGGTACATCTTCGGAGAGGGTGCAGCGGTTGCGGGTCACCTTAGTTTAGTCGATCCGCCTTTGTCTTCATTTTGTTTTTCTTTTTTCCTTTCTTTGGGCGTTTGTTTGCTGCTGCCCAGCTGTGCGTGCGTGGTGTTGCGTTTGTACCGTTGGTTGCTTGGTGGTCGTTGCTTTATTTATAAAGCGGGGCGAAAGCCTGTTTCGTGTGTGAATCGGGAAACCCCCAATCACTATCTTGGCGAAATTTCGGGTAACTGGTCAAGTGCCCAACTCCCGCTTCGCGCCGTCGCTGTCGAAGCCTCCATATGAAGCTAGAGTGGTGTGCTGGCGTTTCAGAGTAGGCGCACAAATAAGCAGCTTTTCTTTTCGGGCTGCAACCAAGCAATTTCTTTCCGGGCTGCAAGAAGGAGATCGAATCTGTTTGGTGTTCAGTCTAGGAGTTGTAGTCGGAGGCTTTGAACCAAAGCCAATATAAACTGCCGCCAGTTGGTCAGCCAGCAAGCCATCATATCTCAGACGAGACCAGGAATTACCCATCCATCTTTGAGACTGTGTCCACTCAGATTTTCTTGTCGATGTCTCGCCAAATGCAGAAATTCAATCGCCATGATAGGCTAAGCAGGTTGCCTGATGACATTCTGCTCAGTATTCTGGACCGACTCAGTGTCCGCGAAGCTGCCAGAACCGGCGTCCTCTCCACACGGTATTGTCAGCTCCCTGGCATGCTCTCTCGGCTTACAGTAAGTGTTCTGGACTTCCTGTCTCACAATGGACCGTTATTCGAGATTGATGAATTCGTCCAGAGCAATAGAGCTGTGATCGAAGCAACCACCAGCATCTTAGCACGCAGGGATGCGACCCGAAACACCATCCGCCTACTGTCTGTGACTTTCTTCTTAAAAGATGGTGACCCTGTATCTATTGGACGTGCTGTTGCCCGGACCATGGCCACACACAAGGTTGAGAGGACTGAATTCACCATTATGACAGAGAAGGATGCCACTCAGTGTGATGATAATGACATATCCAGCTTTGGGAGACAATTCATCTTATTCTTTGATGCTTGCCCAGATTCATTCAGTGGTCTCACACGCCTGCACCTTGAAAATTTGAGTTTTCGTGAATCAGACATCACTAATGTCCTTATCGTTTGCAAGCGATTAAAGGTTCTACGTCTGTGCAACTGTAACTCGGGAGATATGACAACGCTGCAAGTAGATCACTCCCAAATCAGTGACCTCAGTATCATTGATTGTCCTTTTGGAGAAGTTATCCTGAACTGGCTCCCGAAACTCACACGGATGACTTTTGAGGGTTGGCTCGCTTTCCACTATCCGCTTTCTATTCGATATGCCCCATTGCTTGAGGCCTTCAACCTCACTAATATTGGTCTCAGTTGGCACGAGATGGTCGAGTTAAGTAAGTTTCTTCGTGGTACCTCCGTGCGAGACCTGAAGTTGGGATTTAAATGTGAAAAGGTAAGTTAAATTCGATGTCTTGCTAGCTGTGGTTTTATTTTTTTCCTGCTCAGTTCATGACTTGTTTGTTTGTTCTTTGTAGATCTGGGTTCAACCAGAGTGCCTGACGAAAAGACTGGCATCAGTCTTTTGTCAACTAAGGTTCGTGAATCATGAAATTCCTGAAGGGTATGACCTCACCTGGACATTGTTCATCCTTAAAGCTGCACCCCTCCTAAAGGAGTTATACGTGACGGTATATTCTTACCTTAAAACTTGCTCATTTTGTTCCAATGCATGCAGCTCCTTGATCTTAAGTATACAAAAGTTATTATTAATCTGTTTCTACTTTACATTTTCCCTATGTCATGCAGGTGTGGGATCATTTCTGTAAAATGGAAACAGATGATGAAAAGAGGAAAGCACAATCGTATAGCGACAATAAGGGTGTCGAGTGGGAATCATCTGCATCTAATTTCAAGCACGACAGTCTGGTCACGCTCACCATATTTGGTTTCGAATCTGAAGAGTACATGGTTAAATTTATCAGGCATGTCATGGGAGCAGCAGTAAATCTGAGCACGTTTTCCTGTATCATAGGCTGGCTTGTAGGAAGTGCCGTGGTAATCCTCGAAGGCCGATGAAGTTCCCGTGGACCAAGAGGCAGAGGACGTCAGTGAAGAAGAGAATCTTTGATGGCATGGACCCGTTTCAGATCGACTTGTTTCCCATAATTCACTTCCCAACCGCTGCCGGAATAAGGGCCGATCATCTTGCAAAACTGAAGTACCCGTAGTGTGTACAGTTCAAGTTGTGGTGTGCTTCATTGTTGCCCTGAAATATTGTCTGTTTGATGCATGTCAGTACTTGTGAACGAATGATTGGTCAGCAACTCATTTTGCCATGCTCTCCTTTTATCTTCTCTCCTTAAACATATAATTATGCTTTGATCTACTTCTTTTTCCTGAGAACAATTATGAGATCATTGAACTGGTTCAGAATCCAATTAAGCCTCGTTGTGTGCTGGGATTTGAGGGATTAACCCCCAGGGGCCCAAAATCCCCAAAAGGTTGTTCAAGGCCCCATCAGGCCTGTCTCACTATCCTTTTGTTTGCTGCACTGCTTTTTGAATTGTGGCCAAGATTTTTCTTTCTGCATCTACAGTTCTGCTGGGTGTTAAGATTGACTGTTATTTTCCCCTTGTATTCATCTACCTGAAAGCAAGAAATCTGCTTGGATAACTCGGGGTAATTTATTTTGTAGCAAACTTTGTATTGCAGTATTGTATTTTGACAATTCTGAACTGATGAGCTGATGTTGGCACATGACAACGAGTTGTGCAAGTAAAGTATAAAATCCTAGAACTGCCACTGATATATAAATCAAAAAGCCTAAAAACTAACAAAGGAGTTCTTAACAAATTTAGTACGTGATACCTTGATAAAAGTCGGAGGCCTGCTCTTCTTTGCTTATGTTAATGTTAAGTCACTTTTCGCCTTGCCTTGTGTTGTGCTGATAGACTAGATGCGTGTAAATATATTATTCTTAAGATATATGCCTTTGTTTGTTCCAAACATAATTTTAGCGCCGTGATATTTCGCTCCTGTTTTGCTGGTGCTTGCGTTTTAATTCTTCTGTGTTAGCAATTAGGCCTTTCGTTGACTGAAAATTAATTCATTGATTAACATAATTTTTCGTTATTCCACTCTGTTTTGCCTTTTTCATAACGAAAACACAATCCTTAATTCATATTGTGAGATGTACCACCGAATTTATTTGAACGTCCGAAAGGGAGATGGGAGTATCCGGGATGTGCTATGGAAGATACAAAGGTTTGTACTCTTTGTTGCTTGACTTCCGAAAGGGAGATGGGAGTATCCATGATGTTTAAATCCTTTATGATGCTTTTGGCGAAATGGATGGACTGAATGCAGAAGCTTGAATGTGTGTGTGCTTGTCTCAGGCCTATGGCACTACCGTTGAGGTGCTGACCATGAGCTGATTTGCTTCTACTCGACCAACAGGTTCACACTCCAAAAATCTTTTGCTTCACACTTCTTAGCAAGTAGTGTAATTTAGAAAATAGCGCAATTTATAAATTTGCTCTCTTGTAAACCTCCTCAAGAGGTATGATGTAAAACCAGCCTACCGGAATTATTTGTCTTCACCAAATATGTATTCGTTGGTTCTTCCATATATCTCAGATTTTTTTGTAGTTTCAGTTGGTTGCTAAGTCTGTTGTAATATAGAGATCTGTTACTAACCTCTGACAAATATAGCAGTTCCTATTTTTGTTCTCCATAAGGGCATATGACTGTTTCAATATCTCTAAGAGCTTTTATGTGTACTTAATCCATTGTTTTCATAGGTCTATTATACTTTTCTAGGGTTTAGTTAATCCATTGCTTTCATAGGTCTATTATACTTTTGTCCTCCATCTATCCGGACAACAGCTGATATTTACATAATACAGTTAGTAATTTCTTCTCTGTTCTTTCCTTCCTATTCGTATGGGAAGCAACTTGAATCGACAGTAGATGTAGCCAACAGTAGAGCTCTTCTTCATATGGTCGAGTGCTTGCTTGGTTCCAGCAGGAGGTCGAACGAGGTTAGGGAGTAGGGATTCACTGACACGCCCATCTGCTGCTTGGCGTTGGCTAACGCGCTCGACACCGGCGCCACCTGCAGAATTTTGGAACTCAGTTTCAGAATTTTAGCACACAGACTGGATAGGGAAGATCAACTCAGTGGTGTGGTGGCCACCTTTTGTGGCTGTTGGAAGGAGTTCTCGTCGAGCGGCGCAGCAGACGTCAGAACCGTCTTCTTCGAACCGGAGCTCTTGATGCCGCTCTCCAGCCCCGCAACTGTTATGTTGAGATCCATGGTTTTGCTGCCGAAGTTTACAACCTGCGAAAAGATTGCTGATTTTGGTCATTTTTTGCCAGGTTCCGCCCGCGACAGTTGTTCGACCATGTTTTCTGATTGGAAGTTTTTTGAAGAAAAGGAAGAGCACCTTTATTTTCAGGTAAGTGCTTTTGTCTTTAGGGCTCTGCCACGTAATGGCAGATGCAACCATTGGTCATAGTTGGGGATCTGCATGGTCGTGGGGTGGAAGGTTGCGCCGCTCGAGTCCTTGAAGAAGTGCATCATCCAGTAGTTTGGGCATCCGTAGTGCTGCCATGAGTTGAACACAATGGCATCTGGGCTCCACCTTTGGATTTGAGCGCATGATATTTTGCGTGTTGATTATTCAAATACGTGACAGGAGTAGTAATTTTACGATGTAGTATATTTACCTACGATCATTGTCATTTACAAAAAGCGGTGCACAGCTTGCCATCTCCACCACATCACTGCAGTAGAACAGAGCAACAGAATAATGTTTGCATGGCAAAACGACCAGTAATGCAAATGCCAGACTGCCCAGATTACCGATGTTGGAATAGACTAGGTATTATAGCATTTGATGTCAAAAGATCTATATCTACAATCTACATACTTGTGCTGCAATTTCAAGATTTGGTACCCAGGAGCAAAAGAAGTCCAAAATCAGAAACTAATAGGAGTACAAATAGTTACCTGTTCTTCTCTAATCCAACAAGAAATGCAGCTTCTGCAAGTGCTGCCACCAGTGTTCCTTTGCCAGCATCGTTTCCGGTCACAGCATACTCACTAACAATTGCCTGAAGAGTTACAGTACTTCCCCAAGTCATTCCTATGCATGAGACATGACATAAAACATTGCAGATGTATGGATAGCTTTTGAAATTTCAGACATATACCTTTGGTCCACTGCGTGGTGTGTTGTCGAACATACTAGTTCTGGAAAACATATTAGCTGAAGACGCATAGACCTGCGTAGAGATGATTTTTTTTGTCAATCATAATGACGAGTTTGCCATAGCAAGCTATGAACATAGCACAGAGACCTTACATGTACATCGTATAGATCGGCAGGGTTCGATGGCGAAATAGTTGACTTATCACAACTTGATACAATGTTAATGTCGGGGTACGAAGCTTTAATTGCAGAATAGAACTTTTGGTAATTGGCTAGTAAGGAAAAATAATAGAGAATATGAGCTTTTCCGCTTTATCAATACCAGAAAAATAAAAAGAGAATGTGCAAAAGCCTTGCACATCTTTTCAGTAAGTAGAGAAGCAGAGTTATATGTACAATAGTTACCATAACATAGAACTTAGTAAAAGTCAATGGACTAAAATTCCATCAATCTGATGTGCAAAGAAAACTCTTGGTAGCAACAGTTACGGTTCTGTGGTTTCTTTTGTCCTTTTGCCTTTTGTTTTGTTTTCTGTGTTTGTTTCGTTTGCCGTTTGGCTGTACATTTGGCATCATTTTGATGTTTTCTTGTGATATAAAATGACACACACTTTTGCGTGTTTGAGAAAAAACATGCCGAATCATTTGCATTATTGACCTACATAAGAATAACAAGAAACATAATTACAAACCTCTGTAGTAGAGCATCCAGCATTCTTGATTCCCTATAGAAACGTAATCAAGCTTAAAGGGTTGTGGATGTCCCATTGCCGCTCGAACTGAACCCCATGTAGTTTTGGGCCCTCCCCTCGCAAACTCGATGCCATTAACAACATCCTGAAATACTCAAGCATGAAAGAAATGCAAGGAAGGGCAACAACGTAGTAATAATACCACCATTACCAAATATATTCATTTACCCAAATTTGGTAAAACGTTCAAAACCAGACCATGCGAAACAAACATCATCCTTCATAAGAATGTTTAGAACAACAGAGACAATGGGCTTCAGAGCTAAGAACATTAATCATCGTCATATATTCTCTTGGCATCAATTACACCAAGCATGTTTGTGCCAATATTTAATCAAGGAATAACCATTTCGTTGGAAAACATGGCTGCGACGAAACTAGTGATTTCTTCTGAATACCTACAACCCATATTTTTGTAAACAAGTTCTCTGTAATATTTTTGCAAGTGAGGTGTACTGGTGCTAACTCGCAACCTGGGCTCGACTCCCATGAGACGGAATGTATCCACGGAGTAAGCCATGTACTGGTGTCTCAGCCATTGTATTAAACGATACCACTTGGTGCTAATGCTTGTCGAGTCTTTTTTGTGTATTTTTTCTGTCTTGTATAAATATCTTCTTAAAAGTTCAGGATGTCTATTATATGCTAGACTGTACGTCATGTGTTGTTTAGGTGAACAGAGGATAAGACGCGTGTCATGACTTTTGAATGACACATAAGCTATCGTAGATCTATAGAAGAGACTAAATCAGAGACTTCCATAGCACATTAGCTTATCCACTAAGATACCATTCCTTTATCATAATGACTGACAAAAGACACAAAACATTATTGAAGAACATACCTTCACCAGCGATGCAATCCTTGCTGTAGAAACTTCTTCATTAGCGCTTGCTCCTGCAATATTGGAAAGCATTTCATAACACAAATCAAGTGTTTGCTAGAAGTCATATATCTATAGAGATTGAAAATACCATCATTGACCACCCAAACAGCGGAAGCACCAAGGTCTTCAGCCAGCTGCAATAAATAAATACCGATATGAACTTATAAAGTAATACATTTGTTCCAATAAAATAAGCGTATAAACTTCATCAAAATTCAGCGTCTTCTAAGTTTGACCAATTTTATACACAAAAATATGAAGATCTATAATACTAAATCAACATCAATATATCTACCATATTGTATTTTTCATAGTGTATTTATAAATATTGTATATGTTGATATTTACTTCAATATATTTGGTCAAACTTAGTAAGCTTTGGATTTAGACTAAATTTACTCCGTAGGTAGTAATTTTCTGATAAGTATCAGTTTGTTCAAGTAAAAGACTTTATTCCACTTACCTGAAGGAACTCAAAAAATCCAAGACCATCATCAGTCCAGTATCCCCAGGCATCATTGAAGTGGCCAGGTCTTTCCTCCCATGGACCCACAGTTTCACCCCACTGAAATGCATTTCTCAGGTAATTTCCCATGGCATAGTTACCGCCTAAATTATGTTTGATATATTTCATCAAAATCATGTAATGCTATAGCTTAATTTTAAATATAACTTAAACAACATAGATATCAAACCTGGAAATTTGAGAAATTGGGGCTTTAAATCAGCCAACATAGAAGCAAGATCCTTCCGAAAACCATGACCCTAGGACAAAATATAATGAACAAAAGTTCTACCACAGTATGGGTAAAATTAAGTGTAATGTTCCAACAGAAAGAAAGTATTACCATGTAAGTGTCTGACGGTATAACTGACACCTGATCGAGCCAGACTACACCTGTTTTAGTAGTTGTAAGTTGAAGCCTTGAGTTAGTGTTATTTTGGCTGGAGTTCAAATGAAACTCTATCTTTGTCCAATTGGCAAAGTGTTTCTTGCAACCCCTGAAAAGAACATGGGAAACCATGTAAAACATACACAAAAACATATTGCAGCATCTGGTAAATTTAATGACAACATGACATTACGTGATGGTGTGAGAAGCAAGCTTCTGCAGACCGTCGGAGCTTGTCAAAGAAACGGTCAAGGAAACTGCATCTGAAGACCTAATGTGCAGGCTCACCTTATAACCCTTTTTTCTTTCAATGTTCTGGAAAGAGGAAATCAATATGTGTTAGAAGAACCAAATTTATGTATGGATAGATTACTACTAAATACGAGAAATATCATACCATGCCCCAGTAACCAGGATTATAGACCCCGACACCTCCAGCTGGGCAGACATTAGTTCCTTTAGAATCACAGAGAACTTCCATTCGAAGTGCGACCGGATTACGCTCGAAACATGATGTTCGATCAGTTCCCACTGTGATGCTTGATTCATTCCCGATTATGAACCATGGGTCGATGTTTGACGGTGTATTAGGCCCACCGGCCTCAAATCCTGGAAGTAATATTTGGCGAAATTCTTTCAAAAATATGTTTTTGCCAGAGCATAACTTTGCCAGGTAAAGTTTGCATGTACAGAAGCCTATATCATACCTAGTAACTAAGATAATTATTTCCTTACCTCTGTTGCTTACAAGCTCTGCCCATAATCCACCAGCACCAGCATGGTTGATCTCCTGCAAGTAGAACCAAAAAATGATGGCAATTACTTGTTGAGGTTACACTGCTGGCCGAAAAATCAAGACCATTCTTTATTTATTTTCCAAGGTTCCAAAAGTTGAAAGGAGACAAACTGTGAGCTAACTGCATGATATGATCCTCTGAGACTCGGTTAACCAATGTAATAACATACTTTACATAGTAAACCAGTAAAACGGCCTTTGTAAATGAGAAAAATATTTATGCAAAGCTTTACAATGTGATCGATTTCCTACCGAATGAACAAAATGGCCTTACCGAACAAAGAGAAATGATGTAGTTTAACTTTAGTGGCTTGTTCCGAAGAATTCAGCAGTCGCAATTTAACAAGCATAAGTTTTATTTAAAGACTGATTGTCTCACCTCAAAAAAGATACAAACATCTTATCGGGGATCTTCCTTGCAGTCTGCAGCGAGGCATCGACGCTGAGCTGCCCGGTCTGACCCGCCGCGAACCTGACAGAAGATGCCCAACACAGCGCACAGAGGACTACTAGAGCCGGAAGCGATAACCAGCACCCGCTGTCGGCACGGCCATTGCGTTCGTCAAACTCGCAGCTCAAATCAAAGAACAATGTACTCTGACGCAGCAGCCTGTATATATATGCAGAAGCTCCCGCTCGTTCTACAAGGCTAGAAGCGTACTGGTGGCCTGGTGCCAAGTAGGCAGCAATTGTGCAAAAGTATTTCCATGAGTGAAAGCAAAGCTAGCAAAGGAATTGAAGATATCCGTTGAGGGACAAGGATAGGCACGGATGGATGTTGACATCAGTATTCTGTTTGAAGCTTTACTCCTCTGTTATCGGACTACGTCGCGGCGAAGCATCCTGAGTACTCTCATTTTTATTGATATATCAATGACAACAAAATCAGTGGTAATCCGTGTAACGTGCAGAGACAGTTGCCCAGTGCGGCCCGAGTACAACTGAAGCCAAAGCAACGAATCCATTCTCTTTGAATCGTCGCTAGCTTCCCCTGACAGCGAAATCCAACAACTCGATACGCAAAAAATGTTGCGGCCACTCAACTCACATGTTGCGGCTCGTGCCTATCATAAAAAAAAAATCTAACTGTTAGATGTGTATATATAGTGGCCTTGTGCCCCCAGTGTACAGTAGTTGCTCACTCTGTAACATGGTATCAGTTCCAGGTTTGCTCTCCTCCCGCACGCTCGCAACTCCGTGCCGTCGCCATCGTTGATTCTCTCCCCCGTCGGTGGCTTCTCTCCTCTGTCGTCGCTGACGCTGTCCGGCCTGCCGCCTTGCCGGCCCCGTCGTCGTCCGGCCTGGTTGCCGCCGCCGCTCGGCTTGTTGCCGGCTTGCTGCCGTCCGGCTTGCTGCCCCGACGTCGCCGTCCGGCCCCGTCACCGCGGCCCGTGCCGCGAGCCCGTGCCGCGAGCTCGGCCGCCTCGTCGGCCGCCCTCCGCCGGCCGCCCGTCGCCGCCGCTCGTCACCGCGTGCCCGGCCGCCCGTCACCGCGGCCCGTCACCACGAGCCCGTGCCGCGAGCTCGGCCGCCTCGTCGGCTCCGCCGGCCGCCTGTCGCCGCCGCTCGCCGCCGGCCGCCCGTCGTCGGCTGCCGCAGTCTCGGCCCCTCCCGTGGCCGGTTGTCGCCGTCCCAACCGCCCCTCCCGTGGCCCGTGGTTTTCTTCGCTCGAGCTGGTGAATTCGAGATCTATATTCTCTCTCCTGGTTGACTTTAAAAAAAAATCAGAGAGCCCGCGATGTCTCCGTCGGGCTATGTTGCTGTTCCTCGGTGCTCTGTGATATTTGATGGCACCAACTACGCCGAGTTTGTGGGCTTTATGCGTATCCACATGCGCGGCCTCATGTTGTGGGGCGTTCTCTCTGGCGAGGTCTCTTGTCCGCCATGCCCCGTTGCTCCTGTGGCTCCTACTCCACCGGTGCCACCTGTTCTTGCTGCTGATGCTTCTCAGGCTGATCGGGATGCTGCCAAGGATGCTGATGATCATGCAGTTGAAGCCTACGACCAGCAGGTATCGGATTATTCTGAGTCCCTTTCTATTTACCGGGATGATCTGTCTGTTTACACTCAGTGGTGCAATGATGATGCCCGTGCTGCTGCTGTTCTCACTGCTAGTGTTCTGCCTCAGTTTGCTTCTGAGTTCATGGGATTAGGCACTGCTCCTGCTATGTGGACTTATCTTTGTCAGCGCTATCAGCCCTCTGGTGATGCTCTTACCTATCTGTGGTCCGTCAGGAGCATGATCTTCAGCAAGGAGACTCTACTGTTGATGAGTTCTACTCACAGTGCTCTGCCATCTGGCGTCAGCTTGACTCTCTGAGGACCGTTGTTTGTGGTACTTGTCGCTGCTGTCAGACAGTCAGGTCAGATTTGGAGTTTCAGCGTGTCCATGAGTTCCTGTCTCGCCTCCGTCCTGAGTTTGAGGCTCGGCGTGCTCACTTGCTTGCCCGTGGTCGACGTGTTCCCATCTCAGAGGTACTTGCAGAGCTTCGTGCTGAGGAGACTCGCCTCCGGTCTGCTGGTCTGCTTGTGGTTCCCACTGTGCTTGCTGCCCGTGCTCCGATGTCGTCTGCTCCACCGCTGCTACCCACTCCTTCACGGGGGGTGGGTGGGCCCTGCAGGGGGGTCGGCCTCGCACATGTTCTGCGACTACTGCAAGAAGCCGGGCCACCTAGAGTCCACCTGTTTCAAGAAGGAGCGTGACTTGGGTCGCTCCTCTACAGTGGGTCGTACGCCTTCACCGAGCTCGTCACTCACTGATCAGGACATTGTGCGGCTCAAGCGTCTGCTGGCTTCCTCAGGCTCTTCCTCGACGGCACCGTTGCCTCGCTGACTGCTTCCACTACTGCTGCTCCGTCACCGTCGCCTACACAGTCAGGTACATCTCCGTGGGTTCTGGATTCTGGAGCTTCCTTTCACATGTCTTCTGATTCTTCTGCTCTGTCTTCTATTCGACCTCTTGATTATCCTGTCAATGTTCTCACTGCCGATGGCACACCTCTTCCTGTTGCTAGTCGTGGCACTCTTTCTACTCCGTCTTTCTCTGTTCCTAGTGTTTCTCATGTTCCCCGTCTTACTATGAATCTTTTCTCCGCTGCTCAACTTACTGATTCTGGTTGTCGTGTCATTCTTGATACCGACTCTTGCTCTGTTCAGGACCGTCGCACCCAGGCTCTAGTTGGAGCTGGCCCTCGGCGCCGTGATGCTCAGGGCCTTTGGGAGGTTGACTGGCTTCGTGTTCCTTCCGCTGCCACCACACCCGCCAGTCCACATGCTCTTGCTGCCTCCTCTTCTGCGTCCTTCCAACAGTGGCATCATCGACTTGGTCATATATGTGGCTCTCGCTTGTCTTCATTAGTGCGTCAAGGTGTTTTAGGGTCTGTCTCTGGCGATGTTTCTTTACATTGTAATGGTTGTAGACTTGGCAAACAGACTCAGTTACCTTATCCTACGAGTGAGTCAGTCTCTCAGCGTCCTTTCGACTTAGTTCATTCTGATGTATGGGGTCCTGCTCCCTTCGATTCGAAAGGTGGTCATCGCTACTATGTTTTTTTATTGATGATTTCTCTCGCTACACTTGGCTCTATTTTATGAAATCTCGCAGCGAGGTTCTCCTATATACAAGCGATTTGCTGCCATGGTCACACCCAGTTTTCCACGCCCATTCGTGTTTTTCGTGCTGACTCGGCTGGTGAGTATATCTCCCAGATGTTGCGTGGTTTTCTTGCCGAGCAGGGTACTCTTGCCCAGTTCTCTTGTCCTGGTGCCCACGCTCAGAATGGCGTTGCTGAGCGCAAGCATCGCCACCTCCTTGAGACGGCTCGTGCATGATGATCGCTGCCTCTCTTCCTCCCCACTTTTGGGCTGAGGCTGTTTCCGCATCCACCTATCTTATCAACATCCAGCCTTCGGCTGCCTTGCAGGGTGGTATCCCTATGGAGCGTCTCTCTGGTCGTTCTCCTGACTACTCTGCTCTTCGCATGTTTGGGTGCGTGTGCTATGTTCTCCTTGCTCCACGCGAACGCACCAAATTGACCGCTCAGTCGGTTGAGTGTGTTTTTCTTGGCTACAGTGATGAGCACAAGGGTTATCGATGTTGGGATCCTGTTAGTCGTCGGCTACGTATTTCCCGCGATGTGACTTTTGATGAGTCTCGTTCCTACTATCCGCGTCCTACCGCCTCGACCTTCTCAGTTGAGGATATCTCCTTCCTTATACTCCCTGACACATCTCCTCTTGTGCCCCATATTCCTTCTCCACCTCCACCTCCGGCGAGTCCCACTGTTTCTGATACACCTTCGACACCACCCTCTTCTCCTCCCTCGTCACCTACCTCTCCACCTACTCCTCCAGTGTGCCCTCCCTTTCTCCCTTCCCTCTCCACTACACTCGTCGCCCTCGTGTTGAGGATGATCCCTCTGGCATGCCCTCTACTTCCGGAGCGCCACCTTCCCCGTGTACACCGGTTCATAACCTTCGTTCTCGGACCTCATTACGGTCTCCTGATCGCTATTCTGATTCCCAGTACGGTCTTTCTGCTGTTGCTGAGCCCACTTCCTACCGTGATGCCATGGCTCAGTCTGAATGGCAGCTTGCGATGGCTGAGGAGATTGCTGCCCTTGAGCGCACTGGCACGTGGGATCTTGTTTCCCCTCCTCCCGGTGTTCGTCCCATCACATGCAAGTGGGTCTATAAGATCAAGACTCGCTCCGATGGTTCTCTTGAGCGTTACAAAGCTCGTCTTGTGGCTCGTGGCTTTCAGCAGGAGCAGGGACGCGATTATGATGAGACATTCGCTCCTGTTGCCCACATGACCACTGTTCGCACTCTTCTCGCTGTGGCTTCTGTTCGTCATTGGTCTGTGTCTCAGCTTGACGTCCAGAATGCCTTTCTCAATGGTGAGTTGCGTGAGAGGTTTATATGCAGCCACCACCGGGGTACTCTGTTCCTGATGGTATGGTTTGTCGTCTTCGGCGCTCTCTCTATGGCCTTAAACAAGCCCCTCGCGCCTGGTTTGAGCGTTTCGCTTCTGTGGTGACTGCCGCTGGTTTCGTGCCTAGCGACCATGACCCGCGCTGTTTGTCCACACCTCACCTCGTGGTCGGACGCTCCTCCTCTTATATGTTGATGACATGATCATTACTGGCGATGACTCTGAGTATATTGCCTTTGTTAAGGCCCGCCTCCGTGAGCAGTTCCTGATGTCAGATCTTGGTCCTCTTCGCTATTTTCTTGGGATTGAGGTTTCTTCGACTTCTGATGGCTTCTACATCTCCCAAGAAAAATATATTCAGGATCTTCTTGCTCGCGCCGCTCTTGGTGATGAGTGCACTGCTGAGACTCCTATGGAGCTCAATGTTCAGCTTCGTGCTACCGATGGTGATCCCCTCACAGACCCGACACGCTATCGCCATCTTGTTGGGAGTCTTGTCTATCTGGCTGTCACTCGTCCAGACATATCATATCCTGTCCACATTCTGAGTCAGTTCGTCTCTGCTCCCAGTTCTGTCCACTATAGTCACCTTCTCCGTGTTCTACGATATCTTCGTGGCACGATCTCTCGCCGCCTTTTCTTTCCTCGCTCCAGCTCTCTCCAGCTCCAGGCCTACTCTGATGCTACGTGGGCCAGTGATCCTTCTGATCGCCGCTCTTGTCTGCCTATTGTGTTTTTCTTGGAGGATCTCTCATTGCTTGGAAGACGAAGAAACAGAAGGCAGTTTCCCGCTCCAGTGCAGAGGCTGAGTTGCGAGCGATGGCTATGTTGACGGCTGAGGTGACCTGGTTGCGATGGTTGCTAGCAGACTTTGGTGTTTCTGCTGCTGCACCGACTTCTCTATTGTCAGACAGTACCGGTGCCATCAGCATTGCGCGTGACCCGGTGAAGCATGAGCTCACCAAGCACATCGGCGTGGATGCCTCCTTTGTGCGTGCTGCTGTGCAGGATCAGATTCTTGCTCTTCACTATGTGCCCTCCGAGTTACAGCTGGCGGATTTCTTCACGAAGGCACAGACTCGAGCGCAGCATGGGTTTTTCCTCTCCAAACTCAGTGTTGTTGACCCACCATGAGTTTGAGGGGGTGTTAGATGTGTATATATAGTGGCCTTGTGCCCCCAGTGTACAGTAGTTGCTCACTCTGTAACACTAACATCGGTCGCTATGTTGCCTCGCTGTTAGGGCCGGCTACCTGCCGCCGCCGCTGTCAATCACTGACGCTCCTCAATCCCCATCGCATGTCGGCGCCCCTGAACAGAAAAAAATCATTGGCCGGCGATGAGGTTCGCCACGATCCAGCCAACGATTCACAGGTTTGCAAGCCCAAGCTCTGCCGTCCGCTTACACATTCGGACGTTTGGGTCAGCACCTCCATGGGCAGTGGCGGACCTTGACCAATATTATAGGAGGGGCTAAACCACATTAGATGGCAGCTGAGGAGGCGAAGTTGAGTTATTTTGTGTTTTCTATGGTAAAAAAATGTAAATGCTAAGTGGTATTGTGTATTTTTTCATTGAGTTGGGGGGGCCATGACCCTTTTTTATTACACTAAGGTCCGCCACTGTCCATGGGTACCCGACCAGTCACCGCCCGCTTCAGGGAAACTGATGCCAGCTTCCCACCGATGGCATCTCGACTCCTCGATCACTCCGGCACAGCGCCGTCGGACTGTATTTCGTCTGTTCGACCGCAGGCTTGGCTCACAGACTTCCTCTTCGGCGGCATCTTCAGAGCAGGCGCCCTCCTCCGCTTCCCTGAACCCTACAGTTCAGTCTTCTTCGTCGCAGCTGTCGCCAAGATGGTATGGCCTCCAACTTATCCCAACTTTGTTCTTACTTCCCATGCATCATGTCTACACATCTTTTTGCTAGGATATATGATATGTCATCTCTTCATTATTTATTATGTATTTATTAATCTGAAACGATGTACTAATAGTATTTGATAATATATTTCTTTGTGTACAGTTTTGATGGTACAATACTGAAGAATATGAAAGTCTTCACTTTTGGCCCATCAAGCCATTTTGCCAAACACAAACCACTGAAAAGGATTAAACTTTATGGTGATATAGACGAAACGGTTATTATCCAGGAATCTTTCCAAGTCTCATTGGGTTCAGCACTAGTTGTCTTACTGAAGAACAGGAAGCATATGCTAGCCTTTGAGTACCCAACTGACTTGACAATGTGGCGAATCAATTCATTTTGTGAATTTGAGATAGCAGCTGGTGCTAAAATGAGACACGGCTCAGAATTCCACCTTAACAAGGACATTTACCACTTCGCGCTATTAATTGAATATTGCCTTATGGAGTTTGGTGGAGAGGTTCCAGCCAAGTTCACCAATCTACTTGAGAAGATGAAGTCTTGTACAGAAAACAAAGGTTATTCAATCCTTGTCGATCCTTCCCTTATTCCTTCGCATTACTGGCCTTCCGCGTTCTTAAACACATTTCATATTGTCATGGATGTCATGACTAAATCGGAGAGGGAGATATTTCTTAAGAAACTAGCTCCTTACTGCCAATCATGGCATAAGGACATGATTAAAAACCCCTTGTTGAGGTGTTTTGTAATGTACTCTCAATCTGATGGAACTTTTGCCACGCGTGACAAAAATTGCCCACTGGCGTTCCTAGAATGTATATGTCATGCGTTATCCCACCCACTGGACCATCTCGAGCTGATGAAGATTCTAGGGCTGAAGAGCTACACAAAGCAAGATCTGCACTTGCTATTGCAAGAAAAAGGCGGGGATAAGTTGTTGTCTGACATATATAATCTTCTGCCAGTAAAATATCGGCATGTTATTGCGTTGGAGCGTTACCTTTGCAGGGAGGGGTCCTCATGCTGCCCAATTCCCACATTTTGCATAAGGCGCAAGTTTAGGGATGAGCCTTGTCGTCTTGATCAATCTACAGTTTCTAAGCTCAAAATGGTAATAAAACTCTATAACTTTCTAATACATGAATCTATATAGAACTTCTTAGTCCTTACTTTTACTATATTTTCCTGCTCATCTCAAAGGTTTGTGAAGAAAGAGAAAAGCATGAGAACTTATTTAAGGAGAGTGTAGTCCTCAATATTTGGAAGCTATTATATGCTCAAAGTGGAGTATCTGCAGTCGAAGGTACTTCCTAGCAAATAGAGTCACATATTACAAACTTTGTAGGAGTTGCATTTGATACTGTTATAATTCGTGGTTATTTATTTAGCCCGTTACTTCCATTCCTTCTATGATAAAATGTGACAATAGCTAGGTTTTTTTTTTGCATCCTGTTAGGTTTCTGGAGCATGTTTGCCTCCTTAAGAGACTATTCCATATGGCTGTGCAACCGAGAGGATGATCTAGGTGACTGTAACAAGCAAGAAGCACTGAACATAGTTTGTGGATTGCTACAAAAGATGTCTGCGTGCAGAATGTATTCTTTCGGGAAAATGCTTGTTATGGGCACACCGAATGAAGCTTTCAAAATGAAAGGCTTTTGGCTCTTTCCTGGGCCTGAAGTCCCCCGATTCTTGATAGACTTGCATGGAATGGAATGTTATAAGTGGATTAGGGTGAACAGTTATGATGAGAAGGAGAGGGGGCTTGTAAATTCAATACTTAAGGAGAATCCTCTTGATGAGGAGCCCGTGGTTGCTACAAGATTTCTCTGAGACGGAGCTAGTTGTTGGATGAGTATGTCTGTTGTAAAGCTTTGGTTGTGGAGGGTAGAACTGCACTTAGGTGATGGCATCAAATATAATGAATGCCTTTTGGTTCTCCTTGCTGTTTCTCCCTTTGATGATAGATATGAAGTAACTTCTTTTTGGCAACTGCGATGAACTAGGTTGTGTTTTCGTTATTTTTTTAGTTGCAGCAGAGCTGTCTCCTTTCCTGTTTAGTCTGTCTTGATACTCCTACAATAACTAAAACTTACCTGATCAAGAATGCATGTCCTTTTGTTGATCTCTACCCGCAAGCTATTACTGGATTTTTCGGTTCTCATAAGTTTTGAGGGTGTGTAAATTCAGTGTCACGGATCAGTTGCAAGTATTCTGTTTTTACCTTAGATCAGCTGCAAGTTGTATGTAGCGTCCTTGTCTATTTCCAATGCTCCACTCTAATTTCACACCTATGAGGTGTGTACATTGGGCTCAGGGCTTCCGCCTGAACGTCAAGAATAGATGGTGTTGTTGGGATTTCTTAATTATCGAGATGTAAAAGATGCTCCTTACACCCATGACTAACATTGCCTTTAATTACTTGCGCTTTTTTTCCTGTCTGCTTTACTCCTCCGTTCTTGAAGTACATTGTGGGCAAGCAACATGACCGCTCCCATAGTCATTGATGAATCAATGAAAACGATCAATTTTCAATGATAGTAATCCGTAAGAACTCTAAGTGAAGGCAAAGTATGGATAAAATAAAAATAAAACATAAGGGGAAATAACAGGCATGTGCCCAGTGCAGCATAGAGTACAATTGAAGCCAAAGCAAAGCGAAGTATTTTTCTTGGAATCAACTAGCCCAACCCCACGCCTGAGGGTGTGAGAGGAGGAAGGAGGCTGTGTCTTCAGATCTGTCGCTGGCAGTCACACTGAAGGAAGCCTACCTAGGGCTGAAACTAAAACTGAAACTTGCGAGTTAAATCTAGTAGGTCGGAATTTGGCTCGGCTTGACTCGAACTCGTTACTAAACGAGCCAAGCAAAGTTTTCATTTTATGTGGTAAACGAGTTCGAGTTAAATGAGCTGAGTTTTGAATTATTCGTTTAGCTCGACAAAAAAAGGAAGTTGTCCGTATTCTTGTCGTTGTGAACGATTTGTCCCAACTATTTTAGTCAACGACCAGGTATTAATTGACTCTTTAATATTGTCATGATAATGGCATTTTACAAAAAAAATGTATAATTACTATAATGCATGTTGACAGTTTTGTCGACCTAAACGAGCAAACTTTCATATTTTACGAGCAAGGTGAATTACAATTCTGAACTGATTTGTTAAACAAGTCAAGCTGACTCGCTAGTTGACCGACCTTTAAAAAATGTCTAGTGGGCTCGGCTGAAATTTCAGGCCTAGGCACAGCATGCCCGTAAACGCGACCACCGCTCGCCCTATCGTGTGGCGAACTGGCGATTCTCACCGCTGATTCGGCCCAACTGGCCCATCACAGAATGATGGATGGAGCCTTTAATTCACAGGCATCTCTCGCTGAGCCGCCTCTATATGAGAGAGATGGGCAGATGGCACAGAAGAAACTCTGATCTCCGTCTATTAGAGAGATCGAGGAACCATGAATCGCCGGTTCGTGAATCTGCTGGTCAATAAACTGTGCGCGCCTCGACCCGCCTTTAAGCTGCACCACATCAATCCCGCAAGCTTATTTCACCCTGCCGGATCAACAGAAACAACGGAGAGCAGCGCTCCGGCGCCGGGCAGGCTGCCATCGGCAGCCATATCCTTCGATTGGCCATGCAAGCGGCAGCAAACCATGTGGCTGAACTTCATGGCCTTCAACAACAGCATCGTTGTTGTGGATCACGAGGGCCGCACCCTCCTCTACGACTGCGCCGTCCGTGCCTTCCGGGCCATGCCCCAGACGAACAAGCCTGGGGGCCGGCCGTATTTTAGTGTTTAAACACATTAGCAATTTTCAAAACATGAATATTGAAAAAAAAAACTGAGAACTTTTAAAAATTTACAACAAACAAAATAAAAAAAAGCAAAAAAAGGACCCAAATAGAAAAAAACAGTGAAAATGAAAATAAACCTCGAAAAGTCGTTTAGTAGGACATACTCCATGGAGCCTTTTTTTACTTATAAATTGACATTTGAACTCTTAAAATTCTAAAAAATCTTAGATGTTGATAATGACGTATTATATAGTCCTGCAAATCTCAACAGAAAATAGTTTTTTCTCAAGTCTACACTAAATGACAAATCTTAAAAATCTGAATGTTTTCGAAATTTGCATTCTTCACTACTTGAGATTAAAAGAAAGTTGTATTTTCAGGCAGCCCGAAATACATCAACATCGCATTGATTTTTTGAACTTCGAAGTCATCATTATTTACATCAATATTTTGAAATAAATGTTTGAAACTTAGAAGTACCCTTTTTGAATTTTCAAAAAAGACTCCATGGAGACGGAATGCACACGAAAAACTGATGATTTGAGCCCAACTGGCCCATCAACGAAAGGTGGATGGAACGTTTAACTCACGGGCATCTCTCGTTACGCCGCCTCTATATCAGAGAGATGACAGACACAGAGGAAACTGTGATTACCGTGATTAGAGAGATCGAGAGATCGAGGAACCATGAACCGCCGGTTCGTGAATCTGCTTGTCAATAAACTGTCCGCGCCCCGACCCGTCTTTAAGCTGCACCGCATCGATCCCGCAAGCTTATTTCACCCTGCCGGATCAGCAGAGACAACGGAGAGCGGCGCTCCGGCGCCGGGCAGGCTACCATCAGCAGCCATATCCTTCGACTGGCCATGCAAGCGGCACCAAACCGGCTGGCTGAACTTCATGGCCGTCAACAATAGCATCGTCGCCGTGGACCACGAGGGCCGCACCCTCCTCTACGACTGCGCCGTCCGTGCCGTTCGGGCCATGCCCCAGACGAACAAGCCGCCTAGGTCGAAGACAATATCCTTCACCGTCGGTGATGGCAGCCTCTACGTCCTAGCTAAAGAGCCTGGCATCCCGCCCCAATGGCACTATTTCCAGGCTCTTCTCTACGGCCGGCCCCGGGCTTCGTCGTCCAACCGAGGACTGGCACTGGCGCCGTCTAGATCAGCCTCCCTTTGATTTTTCTACTCACAACCATAACCAAGACCCGAGCATGTCCGAGCCAGAGGTGGTGGCGAACCCCTACGCGATCACCTCCTACACGGTGGTAGGCGATTCACAGTTCTGGCTTTCCACGGTGGCTGCCGGCACCTACTCCTATAACACAGCGAGCGGCTTGTGGAGTAAGGCCCCTGCGGCGGCGGCGCTGCCGTTCAGTGGCCGGGCCGAGTACGTCCCCGAGCATGGCCTCTGGTTTGGATTTTCGTCTGAAGATGGGCAGCTCTGCGCCGCTGACCTCTCTCTGAAGCAGCCGGTGCCGCAGAAGCTGTGGGGAGGCCCGTCTCCGCCTGAATCGTGCACCTTGGCGGCGTGCCACATCCTGCCGATAGGTTCAGGCAAGCTGTGTGTTGCGAGGGTGTTCGAGAAAACAGAGCGGGGGAAGCTCTTGCCGTCATGCTTCACGAAAGCTGAGAGGTTTGCGGTGCTGTCAGGCGTTGAGGTTTTCAGGGCCATCGGCGTGGAGAGCCTTCAGGTAATCAAGCACAAGTCCAAATGTTACAGCTTAGGTAACGATGATGTAAAGTTGCTGTGATTTTTTATTTACATGAAGTTGCTGTGATTCTACTGTACATGTTGTAAGCGACCGAGCAAGCATTTCTTTTAGATGTAATAAGACCGGAGAGACTGTCTATTTTATCGGGCATGCAATTAGGTTCATTGTAATGCATAAACATCATATCCTAATCCACCTCAAGAACTGGGAATAAGGTTGCTTTCCTGTTTTCTTTTCTCCTTTTTATTTCCTATTATTTTATACTTTCCTTAACTTTTTTTTTGTTTTTTTACGTTAAAAAGTTCATGTTTTTGAAAATTGTTCATGGTCCAAAAAGAAGGTTCGCTAAGTTTAAAAATGTCCACTATAGTTTGAAAAGAAATGTTTATGAGGCTTCAAAAATATTCATGGGTGTTCATAGTTTACATAGTAACCAAATAAAATGACCTTACTAAATGTGAGAAATATTTATGCAAAGCTTTACCGGGTGATCTCCTACTGAATGATCACAATGGCTTACACCGTGGCTTTTACAAAGCTTTCAATAGTCAAAATTCAACAAGCAACAAACATAAATCATAGTCTCAATGTGAAATATTTGTACTTGAAAATGTAACCCACGATTTAACAAAAAACATCCAAATGATTATAAGAAGAGATAAGATAAATTAAACTTTGGATGTTAAAATACTGTAAATTATTACGACAGTCACTTATTTAATAGAAATAAGGGTTCTTACCCCAAATTTATAACAAACCCAGCAAAGGACAAACATCATGGCGAAACTTACTTGCTGCCGTTCTAAGCGACAACAACCTGCTCGCAGTCCTGCAATGAGGAATTGATACTCTCCAAATCATCCACTTGCTCAAATGTCTTGAAAGTTCTGTATTGTTGCTAATGATTATGATTAAACGGCCATAAGGGTAGCACCAGATTAGAGTTGAGCTATAAGAGCATGTACATTTTGTTAGATTTTGACTTGTTAAACAACTTTGACAACGGAAAAATAGTGTCATTTGTTCTGATTATACCCTAAAAGTTCTTATTAATATGCTTACTTGATCGTACACTAGAAGTTGTTATTAAGATATTTGTTAGATCATACTCTTTACACATCTTAACATAAATATATAATACTAAATCGGGAATGAACTATAGAAACACATTTAGCACCTTTGAATGATATTCATATCAAAATGAAGGTTAATACTATTCAATGGTATTTAGTACAAACAAAAAACACCGACTAATATTTAGTAACATTGTAACTTATATGGTAAAATTTTGTGAACAAACAGAACATTGTAATATTGTAACATGCTAGAATTAAGATCTACAAAAATATAGAAGTTTAGTACAAAATTTATTTATTTTCTTTAACCATGGGCCCAAATTTTCAATCGGACGGCCTTGATTCGTTGTTATTTCGTCCTCCTGTTACATGCACGCCTTCTGTGATAAAATGCAGCAACACTTAAGTTTTTTTTTGCATCCTGCTAGATTTTTGGAACATGTTTGCCTCTATAAGAGACTAGTTCCGTATGGCTATACAGCCGAGAAGATGATCTAGGTGACTGTCACAACATGAAGCACTAAACATACTTTGTGGATTGATAAAAAAGATGTCAGCATACCGAACATATTCTTTCGGTAAAAAATACAACTTCCAAAATAAAGACTTTTGGGTCTTTCCTGGGGTTGACGTCCCCCATTTTTTGATAGACTTGCATTGAATGCAATGAAATGTTCTAAGTGGATTAAGGTGAATGTTTCCGATGAGAAGGACAGGGAGTTTGTAAATTCAATACTTAACAAGAATGCTCTTAATGTAAAGCTAGGGGTTGCTGCAAGATTTTTCTGAAAGGACCTAGTTGTTGGATGTGTATGTCTATTGTAAATCTTCGGTGGTGGGGCGTAGACCTGCACTTGGGTGATAGCATCAAATTTGATGAAGGTCTTTTAGTCCTCCCTGCTGTTTCTCGCCAAGATGCTAGTTATGGAATACATTCTTTTTGGCAATTGTTATGAAGTAGGTTGTGTTTTTGTTGTTTTCTTTAGTTGCAAAGGACATGTGTCTCCCTTCATGTCTGTTATGCCCAGATACTCCTACAAGAACTAAAAACTAAATTGATTAATAATGCATGTCCTTTCCTGATCTCTACCCTCAAGCCTTTATTAACATTTTCGGCTCACTAAGGTTTGACGGTGTGGAAATTCAGTGCCAAAGATCATTTGCAACTTATATATAGCGTCTTTGTCTATTTTCAATGGTCCACTCCACGTTCACATTCGACTAGGGCCTTTGACCTATTTCATGCGAAATGCATCGGTTTATCTCGAGGTCAATAATAGATTGTGTTGGCGTGCTTTCTTAATCGAAATGTAAATGATGCTCCTTACGCCCCTGACTAAGATTGCCTTTAACTCCTTGCATTTTTCTTTGGGGTGCTACCTGAGATAAGATATATGAATGCATCATTCATCTTGCAGATAATGCCCGCACAAGCGCTCAATATATGAACACCCCTACCAAATCACTGACACGTCAGAGTTTACTCAGTACCCCCTGAATGATTCCTACTTCAGAATAGCTCATGATTGGTACAAGATAAATCTGGCCCAAAGGCACATGTAGTCCAATTCTGTTCTATTGAATATTTTCCATGTTCAACGTTTATGTTTCAATTTTCTTACTTTTTTATTATTTCCTTTTTCACTCTTTCCTTTTTTACCCTTTTCATAATTTCTTCACTTCGTTTTCCTAAGGTTTTCTATTAAACTGGATTTTTATTTCTTATGTATTCAATTTTTACTTCATAATTTCTTACATTTTATTCTAGTTTAGTATAAATATTTGTTGTTGTTGTAGTCGTTATATTTTCATAGGCTTTGAAACTGGATTCAAAATTTTGTTTCGCTTAGTTGTTACGTTTTGTTTTGTATAAATTTGTGTTCTTTAATCCAAAAAATTTGTTTCTCCAATAGTGTTGATATGTTTCTGAAGTGCTCAAATTTTGTTCCATTTAAATCAAACGGTGTTCTACTGTGATTATTTTTTATGTGCTAAATTATTCCACTCGATCTAACATTTTGTTCATCTAGTAATCATGATTTATTGCACCCACTCTAAAATAACAGTTCCAAAATCATTCCATTTGTAGATGGCATTTGTTTCGTCAGAGCTAAAATGTTCCTCCACCTGGTCTGGTGTATTTTTCCGCTTGAATACATGATTTGTTCCATGTGTTCTCAAATTGTTCACCTTTTCTAACATATTTTGCTCTTATAGTAGTTTTCATATATTCCACAACGTTAAAACTAGGTCCATAATTTTGTTTTTTATATTTTTTTAGATCAATTTAGTTTTTATAGTTGGAAAACAAAAAATGAAAGGAAGTGCAGATGAAACTGAAAAACAAAACAATGCTTCGGTTTATGATAATGTCGCAGTTTTGAACTGGGTTAGCGAAAAACTGTGAGACTTAATTGAATCGGATGAAGTACTACACATTGATGATTTCGGGCCAACTGGCCCAGCAGCTTAGAGTTAGGTCAAGTATTCCAGGTATGTGACGGGTGGATGATTTGTTCGCTGCACGCTGAAGGATAGGTCATATGTGTGTGTCTATCCCTCTAAGGAAGATAAAAGGAAGAACCATCAATTGTCGGTTCTTGAATCAGCTACTCAATCGACTTGTCAATAGGCTAGTTAGAGTGGAGAATAACATATACTATCTCCATAGTGGGTATTAACATTGTGTCATGCAAACTTTATTAATTAGGTTGTACGGGAGGCGGCGTTTTGGGTTGTAGGTGTATCTAGTCCCATTAAGAAAAAGAAAAATGTCAAAAAATCAGTAAAAAATCGAGATGTTCCTCTTGATATTTTAGGTCCACGCATAAAATTACGTGATGAAAAGACATTTTTTATGATTTTTTTTTGTGTTACGAAATGAGTTTATGACACACATTTTTTGTCCTTTTAGCACAGGCCATAAAAAATGTCTTTTGTTCTGAAATTTTATGTGGCAGCATAAAATGTTTGTAGGTATACTCGGATTTCTTTTAAAAAAAATGACATTTTCAAAATTTATTTTCAAACAGTGGGAGTAGATGCTCCTACTACCCAAAATGTATTTCTGGGTTGTATACTCATATAATATTGAAACATGTGATGTTATGGTATAACATAGCTAGTCACTACATTTGTATCTTTGTTCTCTAAATGCATGTCGCATCATCATTTTTGTATATGTGGCACTTATATTGGTATCTATATTAGTCTAACTATGGGTAGTCTTAAGCTGCACCGAATCGATCCCGCCTTCTTATTTCACCCTACGGGAACAACAAGATCCAGCAGAAACAATGAAGAGCACACTCCGGCGCCGGGAGGCCGCCGTCAGCATGGATGTGTATTTTTTTTGTTAATATAATCTAAATGTTAGCCCTACAAAAGAGGGGCATATCCCTGAATTAATTGCTCAAAAACTTTTTTTTTTGAGCAAAAATTGCTCAAAAACATGAACTGGAAAATGAAATGCATCGATGATTTCGGCCCAACTGGCCCAGCAGTGTAGTGGAGAAGGGAGCGTTAGGTCACGCGCATCTCTCGTTGCGCCGCCTCTTTTGATTTTGATTTTCAGTACAACACAGTAAAGAGGAAACTATGACAGACAGAGAGGAACCATGAATCGCCGGTTCGTGAATTTGCTGGTCGACAAATGGCGCGCACCCCGACCATCCTTTAAGCTGCACCGCATCGATCCCGCAAGCTTATTTCACCATGCGGGATCAGCAGAAACAATGGAGAGCGCTCCGGCTCCGGCACCAGGCAGGCTGCCTTCAGCAGCCATATCCTTCGACTGGCCATGCAAGCAGCGCCCAACCGGGTGGATGGATTTCATGGCCTTCAAGAACAACATCGTCGCCGTGGACCACGAGAGCCGCACCGTCCTCTACGACTGCGCCTCGCGGGCCGTCCTCGCCACGAACCCGATGCTGTCCGCGCTGCAGTCAAACAACATGTTCGTCACCGTAGGCGACAGCCTATACGCCATGGCCACCGAGGCCGGCGCCGGCTTGCCCTCCCGGCTTGTGTGGTTCTATGCTCTCATCTATGGTAAGCCGACCGACCTCTTAAGCCAAGAAGACTGGCACTGGCGCAATCTCAAGCTGCCTCCCTTTTACTACACCAAGGCTGACAACTGCTTCTTCTCGGACTCGGACGCTGATGACAACACGGATGCCGCGGATGACAGCAGCGACGACGAGCCGCCGCGGCCGCACCCCTGCGATGCCTCCGCCTTCACGGTGGTCGGTGACTCGCAGGTTTGGCTATCCACGGTGGGCGCCGGCACGTACTCCTTTGACACGGTGAGTCGTGAGTGGAGCAAGGTCGGCGACTGGGCTCTGCCGTTCAGTGGCCGGGCTGTGTACGTCCCCGAGCACAGCCTCTGGTTCGGCTTCTCGGACGAAGGTTACCAGCTCTGCGCGGTCGACCTTGCTCGACCGGTGCAACACATGGTGGCGGAAGTCCCACCTCCGGCCGAGGTGGGTTCCCTGACGCTGACGGCGACCCGTCTCTTGCCGTTGGGCTCTGGCAGGCTGTGTGTTGCGAGGCTTTTCCAGGAAACGGAGCGGGAAGATGAAACCGTTGCGGTGATCACGGGCGTGGAGGTGCGGCGTGGTGCCGGCATAGGAAACCTCCAAATGATCGAGTACAAGTCCAGAATTTACAGGTTTGGAAAATGGGACGACGTCAGGCTGCTGTGATATCGCTACCGAGTTTAGAGCAAAGACCATGCACTCTGAACCTATGCGACATTGCTTCTTTTAATCTTTGCTACACATGTTTGCAATTTGGAGGAGGCTCTCTTTTAAGGTACCTTTTACTACAATAAAACGCACTGTCGAGCAAAACTATGCAGATATGTAGATAGCATGTGTATGTATCCAGATAACAGCATGTGTATGTATCCAGGTAAACTGTTTTTCAAAGTTTCTAAAACTTCAAAAATACAATTTTCGATTTTTTTGAAATATGAGGTTTAACTGAAGTAGACTGCACCTTTCAAGATTAACCGGTCCTGCTTTCCACTTTCTAGAATTATACTCCACAAGCAGATGAACCAGGTAAACCACGTAAACCCACAAGCTACAGATTGACTTATGTGACAAGTTGGAGACGACAAAATCCCCACCATCTTCTGATTTATCCTTATGCTCTGACCGAGGTGATCGTGGTCAGGCTGAGCACGCGCGCGCGGTGCACGCAAGCAGATGAACCATTGAAAACGCATACATCACTGATGGAGATCTCGTCAGCTAATTTCATCGCGGTGTTTTTTTTATTCAAAAAAAGCCACGAGATCTGTTGGCTGATGGCTGATGACCATTTTGCTGTCTTGTGTAGAGTGTAGACCAGTTCAACGGCTTACGTCCGCCTGCTCGTCTCCTAGATTTTTTTATTATAAAGGAATTTTATTACTTAAGAGTACTAATCATGGATTAATCTACTTAACAAACGTGCCCTGCTCAGCGACTCCATCCGGCGTTTGGTGCTAGCATACGATGCGGACGGAAGTGCATGCATGCGAGGATTCTTTTCATGATTCGAAAATTCAAAACAAATTATCTCTTAAACCGTTAAACCAATTAACAATCCGTTTACATCATTAGCTTCGTCTAGACGAGCCCTTCAAAATAAGATCTCATGTTAATATGTTTTGACGAATTTTTTTTTCGTCGTCAATTGCCGGGTTATAATGCTGTAGTTGCAATATGACTAGTTAACAGTTACCACGTAAATAATACATAGTTACCAGACGATTTTTACATGGGATTTTGTCATAGCATGATATACACATTCTCGGAGTGAGCTTTTGATCCACACTAAACACGTAAAATGTGGAATTACCGTCACAAATTGGTTGGATTGGTGAGTGGAGAAGTTCAAGAAACTAGATAACCATTTGATTTTAACCTGGTAACCAACTTGACAATATCTGGTGACCAAGTGAATATAATGTGGCAACTAGGGTCGAGAAAAAAAAGTTGTCAAAACATATCAAGATGAGATCTAATTTTGAAGATCTCGCCCCGACAAATCCAACCGTGAAAACCGATTTAAATTTTTATTTACCGTTTAAGAGATAAGGCATTTTAAAGTTTGAAAACGAAAAGAAATCTACGTGGCTGCATGCATGCATGCATGACTAAAGGTTCCATGTACTATCCGTGCCCACGGAATACTAACATGGGGCACGTTCCCTTAGTAGCACGGTCCATTAATCATTATATCTGACATCTGCATAACTAAGATGTACACAGCTCCAACAAGTCCCAAGTTCCGTAGCATGTGAAAATTAGAAAAGGTGAATAACGGCGTCATCATTGTAATCTAGATGTTTTGGATTTAGGAGTATTAATTAAAGTGGGGCTCGCTGAGCCTCTTATCTATAAAAAACGACAACTTAGCTTTTCCCACCTAATTTTTTTTCGTTACAGTGCCATTGTGCCAAATTAACCACGACCATATTTTGTTTTTTAGGAGATCTTAGCCTTCAACAGATGTGTGAAAGATCTGTCAATGCCATCACTGGATTGTTGCAATTACATGTTTTTTTGTGAAAGGTTCCTCTCTTCCATGAATCATAATTATAAATAGTATAAATATCCCTAGCAGTAACAAAAATATACCAATAAATCTTCGGAGCACCTAACAACGACTAGAAGTAATGAAACAAGCAAGAGGCATGCCATCGTCATCGCCCCTCTTTCGCAAGAATTGAGCAAACCTTGTTGTATAAAACAATCAGGAATTTGTTGTTATAAGGCACCAAAGAACCGTGGCACCAGAACAACTATCGTCACCGAAGATGAGAAACATAGATCAGAATATATAGCCATACTCGCAACCACACCAACGGTTGATACATGACGACATACTCTTGCAGAACATGTGCTACACGACTCTTTGAAGCTCCAACCAACGGTTGATACGTTCAAGGTACTCCCTCCGTTCCATTTTAATTGATTCTCAAATAGATGTATCTAGTACTAAAACATGTCTAGATACACCTATTTTGGAGTCAAGTAAAATGGAACGGAGGGAGTAGTTATTACCGGTATGAAATCCGAGTTCTCGTTCCTACCACTACCAGTTCGAAAGTGTCAAAACAAACCGATGTTCAGCATGGGAACATCATGTGTGACAGCGATAGTCCCCTCTTCACACTTATCTGCTCTGTTCTCATTTGTTGCACGTTCTGACGTTCCTTTTCTTCTTCTTCCTCCCCGATAAGCTCTTGCCAGGAACCTGCTACGTACCTAGCCCTCCTAAATCTGCAACCTATGGACAGAGAAATACGGAGTCGCGTCTATTTAATATCTATATCCTCCACGTTTAAATTAAGCGGCTGGAGATTGATGTTTTCGTCTTGTGCCTTCAGCTTGACTAGAAAACCTGGGGAAGACATCAATCCAGTCGGTCAACGCAGCGATTGATCTTAGAAATCAGCTGCTGCAATCCGTCTGTCACATCGCTCACTGCCTCTCTCTTTCTCCATTGAATTTTGTGCCCCAACCTTACCTGGATGCTTCCATCTCTCTTTTATACTCTCCTTGTACCACCGCTTATATATCTGTACGGCTGCACTCTACTGGCTTATGCTCGGTTAGCTAGGAGAGAAAGAAGCGGACGAGCTTCATAGTTCAGACAGAGTTCGTCGATCGGATCAGTCGATGGGGAACTGTGTGGGCGGCTCTGCCAACGTCGCCAATGCGTCCACTCCGTTCGAATCAAGTAAGCAGCCGTTCTTGATTCCTTTCTCAGCTTGTTGTTGAGAATTATCATCACCATCACCAGAGGAATCATGTAGTAACTTGATTGTCTTGATGGTTTCAGAGGTGATGCCAGGAAGCAGCACCTCCAACTCCAAGTCCAAGGCGTCGCGCCGGAGCAGCAGCTCCTCGGACCTGAAAAAGACACCCGACGTCCCTGAGGCGGCGGCTGCGGCGCCTCCGGCCTCGGCACTGAAATCATTCAGCATGGGCGACCTCCGCGCGGCAACCAAGAACTTCGGCTCCAGCGCGTACCTGGGGGAGGGCGGCTTCGGGTGCGTGTACAAGGGGTGGATCGACGAGACCACCCTGGCCGCAGCCAGGCCCGGCGCCACCAACGCCATGATGGTCGCCATCAAGAAGCTCAAGAAGGAGAGCCACCAGGGCCACAAGGAGTGGCTCACGGAGGTGACCTTCCTCGGGGAGCTCCACCACGACAACCTCGTCAGGCTCGTCGGCTACTGCTCCGACTCAGGAAGCAACAAGCTGCTCGTCTACGAGTACATGCTCCGTGGCAGCCTCGAGAACCACCTCTTCCGCCGGGGCAGCGGCAACCAGCCGCCGGTGCCGTGGGCCACGCGCGTGGCCATCGCCGCCGACGTGGCCCACGGGCTCGCCTTCCTCCACTCCCGCGACATCATCTTCCGGGACCTCAAGTCCTCCAACGTCCTCCTCGACGCCGACCACCGCGCCAAGCTCTCCGACTTCGGCCTCGCCAGGGCCGGCCCGACCAGCGGCAAGACCCACGTGTCCACCCGCGTCGTGGGCACGCGGGGCTACGCCGCGCCCGAGTACGTGGCCACGGGACACCTGTCGGCGAAGAGCGACGTGTACGGGTTCGGGGTGGTGCTGCTGGAGCTGATGTCGGGGCGGAGGGCCCTGGACGAGGACCGCGGGCTGTCGGCGGAGCTGCTGGTGGACTGGGCGAGGCCGATGTTGGTGGGAGACGGGAGGAAGGTGATGCGGATGATGGACACCAGGCTCGGTGGGCAGTACAACAAGAGGCAGGCGCAAGAGGTGGCAGCGCTCGCGCTCCGGTGCGTGAGCAACGACGCAAAGAGCCGCCCCACCATGGCCGGCGACGTCCTGCCCTGCCTCGAGCTGCTGATGCAGCAGAACACCGCCAAGTCGTCAGCGAGAACGCCGGAGCACAGACGGCATCACGATCGCCGATAGCTTAGCCTGTGAACATCGATCTTTTTCATTAGTGCAAGAACACGCGCGAGCATCGCGTGTTGATATATATTAAGAAAGAGAGAGCGTTAAATTACAGTAATTTGGTGAGACCAAGCCACAAACTGGCTCGTCCACCGACCCACTCCACTCAACACCTACGTGATTCCTCTCGATGGTCTACCTAGCCCTGCCTTCTCCCACAGCGAAAACTCCTGGTGAATCCGATTGCAGACCATCGTCGCAGAGGAGTATTTTCTGTCAAACACACGGCTGTTCCGCTCCAGCCAAATGCTTCTAGCCGTTAGAATGAACAGGCCGTTCAGCTTCTTCTTTTCTTTCTTAGGTATAGCTGCCGCCAGTCTCGGCCACCACTCTGTTGGTACCGTGCTTGCAGATGGCATGAAGTGGTGTAGATTGAACTGAACCAAGATTTTAAACCATACCTCCCTGGCGAAGACACACTGTACCAGCAGATGTATGCCCGTTTCCGGTTCTTGGTTGCATAGTGGGCAGCAAGGGGGTGTTGTAGGCCTCTTTTAGCTAGTCTGTCTGCCGTCCACAAACGATTCTTGAGTGCTAACCACATAAAAAGTTTCTGCAACAGGGGGGCTCCTGCTTTCCACAACTCCTTAGCACACGGTGCTGCAATTTTTCCAAAGAAGAAGGCCGTGTATGCAGACTTGGATGAATAGACACCGGTGTTGCTTAATTTCCAGCGGACAGCGTCTTCTTCCTCCGAGAGAGTTTGATCTTGCACCGCCTCCCAAAGATCCATATATTCAACCCAGGGTTGTATCGTGATCTCACCACGGAACCCGCTGATCCATGTATCGTTTTGCAAAGCTTCTGCAACAGTCAGCAACTTGGCCTTGTTCTTGACGAAGTTCCAAAGGGTTGGTGCGATCTGTCTTGCTGTCCTTCCATCAAGCCACGGATCCGTCCAGAATTTCAGTGTCTTGCCATTGCCCAAGGTGCAGTCGATTGCAGCAAGGAACAAATCTTCAGCCTCTTGTGGGATCGAGAAGTGGAGGCCATGCCATGGTCTTTGGTGGTCAGTCAGCTCACACCAACGCCACCGCATTCTCAGTGCCAGGTTGAGCGTGCGTAAACATTTGATACCCAGCCCTCCTAGATCTTTGGGAGTACATACAACCTTCCAGGCAACTGCGCACTGTCCACCTCTTACCTCATCCGAGCCGGCCCAAAAGAAGCTTCTGAAGATTTTATCAGCTCTCTCAAAAAACCATGGAGGCAAATCCAAGGCCATCATTGGGTATATTGCCGCAGCCATTAGCGCAGAGTCGAGCAAGATTAGACGGCCGCTCTTTTGCATAAGCCCTGCCTTCCACGTAGGCGCTTTTCTTGCCAGCTTGTCAACCAAGGGTTGTAGTTGATTCCTTGTTAACCTGATCGGCGAGAGAGGGAGCCCAAGGTAGGGAATTGGGAACTCCTTCAGAGGACATGCCAAGGTGGCCAAGATCGGTTGCAGGTTCACTAAGGCACACCGAATTGGGGAAGCAGAACTTTTCTCTAAATTACACCGCAAGCCAGATGCCATGCCAAAGCACCTCAGAAGTTCAATCGCTGCGTGTGCCTCAGCCACCGTTGGTTTGATGATCAGCGCCACATCATCTGCATAAAGAGAGAGCCGATGTTTTATACCCAGGCCTGTCAACGGTTCGAACACCCCTACTTCCTCCGCAAATCTGAAGACTGCATTCAACACATCCACCATGATGACGAATTTCATTGGCGAGACCGAGTCCCCTTGCCTGAAGCCTCTAGCATGCCAGAACTGTGGCCCTGCAACTCCATTGATCAGAACTTTGGTGGTAGCAGAGGAAAGCATGAGCGCAAATCGTGCCAGCCATCTTGGCCCAAAACCCCTATGTCGCAGCACCTCAAAAACAAAAGGCCGGGCAATGGAGTCGAAGGCTTTTGCCATATCTAATTTCAGGAGCAGAGCTGGCACCTTCTTCCTGTGTAGGGTCCTGATGATTGCCACCATTAATCATTCTTTCGTTACGTGCATGCGTTCATCGATCCAGTGACCTAGAATCAGGAGATTGGATCCACACGTACAGTTTTGGACTTTTGGTACATACTTTTTTTTTCAAAAAGGAGAAGGGCCGGGCCGAGCCGGGCTTAATTACTTTGTTCTGGTCCTGGATTGGATTGTAACAATACTGTTTGCATATCGCATCCTGTGTTCTACAAATGTCTGCTCCAAGCAATTCCATTTGGATACCGTCAATGGCTTGCTCAGACAGCTAACACACACGTTGAACACATTTTTCTTTCTTTATTTGTCATGACATATCGACTATCGAGCGTGCGCAGCGTGGTAGAGAAAATTGATGCTAAGAAACGTTTTGGCACTCGACACTAGACCCGGGTCTAAGTGCTGCAAGACTCGTGGTAAGAATATTCTTCTTGACCCAAATGTAGTACAACACTCGTGTTCAAGAAAGTGAACAAATAAGCTAGCTCATTTGTCATACAATGACATCAATTCACACCTTACCATGAAAGATGGGAACGCTGCCTTGATAAATATATTTTCTAATCAAATGGATCCTAGACTCCTAGTAGGCTAGTAGTCTTGTTTGGTTCAAAGGAAACGTGGAAGGATAATAAAGGAATATAAAACATTTTACGGTGACATTATTCATCGTTTTGGTTCAAAACAAGAACGCACCACTTGGACCTCTTCTTCAAAACCCTACACATGAAAAAAGAGAACAAGGTCTCTAGTTGCAATAATGTAATATTTATTTGTATCAACTGAGTTGACTTTTATTTGACCATGTTTGTTAGTAATCCTGTGTTTCTGCCACTCATGTGAACCAAACAACCAAGTTAATAGAATTACTGTGTTTTTCAGTCCTTTATTATGCACCTACATTCCTATTGTTTTTGTGTTTTTCATATTCCCGTGTTTTTAAAATCATGCAAACCAAACATGCCCTAAACGTTGCACTTTTTATTCTTCTTTTCTCAGACATGTCTAGTAAATTTTCTAGACACGGGTGGAAGAGCTTTATAATTAAACGCCGATCTTTACTCTATCATGTTAAACAAATTTATCGGCAAGGTAGAATGATGGTACTGGACAATGGTGTTGTAACTTACTTGTGATATGAAGCATGGTGTGACTATGTCTCGTTGAAAGACCGATTCCGTGGACTTTATGAGATCGGCAGTGATCAACCTGAGTATGTGGCTATGATGGTTGGAAGAAGACGACATATGAGCTTTAGGAGATGGTTAAATGTGGAGCTACAAGGACAGACGAGAAAATTACAAAATTTGTTCCGAGTGTGACTTTGAAGACTTGTCAAGACCGACCGAAGTGAAAATGGTCAATGTCAACTCCATGTACTTACACTATCTAGAGATGGAAATTGACAGATCTTTCAAGCATTTCTGGAAGGCTATGATTACCCTGAAAATCAAGTTGCTGTGAATAATCTGCATTATGCCATTGCATCGGAAGATAAACTTGGTGGGCAATACCAAGTATCTATTCTATCAGGAAGAAACGATATAAAAAAGGAAAGGCCCGGCCAGGGCCTAACTTCATTTTTTCTGGCTGTGGATTGTATATAGGACGGACGTATTTGGTTATAGCATCATGTGTTCTAAAGTGTCTGTTCCAAGCAATTGCTATTTGGATGCCGTCCACGGCTTCCTCATACAGCTCAGGCACATACCGAACACCTTTTCTTTATCTTGACAGATCAGCATTGTCTTTACCGGTATAAAAAAAGGACGAAGGACCTGTTGACGGCTTGTATATGCTATCTAGGAGACGCAGCAGGCAGACGTAAGCAGTTGGAGTGGTCTACACAACACAACAAATGGATAATCAGTGCAGCGATTAAAAAATGGTAGCATTAGATCTGGCCTTGATCTCGTTGGCTTGGATTAAGACACGAGCCAACAGCCAACAGAACAGTTCCCCCAGACTCTGACTTCTGGCTAACCAGAGAAAACAAGCTGCCGAGAGTGATGTAGGCGTTTTGAATAGTCAATCAGCTCGCGTGCACCACGGGCGTGCTCAGATTGACCACGATCAGGTTGGTCAGAGCAGGATAGATCGACAGATGGTGATTTTGTCATATCCAGATGTCAACTGTAGCTCGCAGATTTACCTAGTTTCCTGAAGTAATTCTAGAAAGCAGGAAGCAGGGCCGGCCAATCTTGAAGGCACACTGCTGGGTGCAGTTTACTTTAATTGTGAACATCTATTTTGGCAGCAAGAAGTAGTCAGCCAGTCAGTCACCAGGCCTTTCGAGTTCACATTGTGCTTCCCTGGAAAAACGACATCGGTCTCCATCACCATGGCAAAGTCAGGTTCTGGTCAATTTCAGGTTTCAGCATCATCGCTTTGTGCTAACAAAGGTTATGCCCCAGTCTTCTTGCTTCTCAAGACTTTCATGGATTGGCTAGCGTCCACATGGTGCAGTCCATGTCGCCTCAGGCAGTCGTCGCTGTCCCTGCCGTTCTCAAGTGCTTCTAGCAAGTACTGCGCATCTGTCTCTCTCATGGTCAGCAGCTTCAGAGAGTCGGTTACGAATGGGAAAAAGGCTTCAGGTCTCGAGCAGTAGGGCCTAAAGATGCGAAGGAGGGCTTTCGTGTCGACTCTTAGCTGAATGACTCCTGGGCCAGAGAATCTCACTTCACCCCACCGGATGCTGCTGTAGATGAAGTAGTCCAGACCTTCCGCTATACTCCTCCACAGATCGATGAAATCCTTGGAGTTGAGGTACAGCTTCAGTTTCGTGGTTCGCTCTCAGAACGTCTAGACTGGCAACGAATCCGGGTGATACCTCTAGGTTTTCTTCATCGAGAACCTGATTGTCTGATTGTTCTGTTCGTTTGAAGATCCAATGTTTTGGACATAGTCCCAGGACAGGTCTTCAAACTCAAGCAGGATGGAGGACATGATCTGTTCCAGAAAATTGGTCCCTAGTTTAACCAGAAAGGCAATTTCATCTGCAAAGAAAGAACACTGGTGCCGGGCACTGCGCTTGTGAATCTGCTCTTGGTTTTCATTCCCATGTGCAGCCATCTCCAAGAAGGAGGTATCTTCATCCCATTCCCGAGAACATATTCGCAATATCTGGCAGCATTAATTGCATAGGAGGCTTTCAGTAAAGACTCTCTTCTAAAGCTGTATTTGACAATTGCAACGCCTCACATCGCTCACGCAACACTACAAAGAAGTTCAAGAACTGGACTGAAGTGGATCTGGTATACTGGATCTTCATCCCCTTATTTGGCAGAGCATGGCTTCTTTCAATCATCGTCGATGCAGTTTTGACAACAAATTCAGAAACAGGTGGAGCTTTGTAGTCTTCTCTTGTAGAAAGAAGAAAAACTGTAGTGGTTTCCTGGTTACCAAGCCCATCCTCAGGATCGTACTATATAACCAACTTGTCTCATCCGCCATTTCAGATTTGAGCTTATGCTGTGCAGAACTAAGCTCTATATCAGCCCATATCTGAAGCCAATCAGAATGTCCACTGTATATTGAAAAGACAGATAATGACCTAGAGAGCCCTTCAGAAATCAATGCAATTTTCTGAATTCCTGAATCTGCAAGGAGCTGCATTCTTTTATCAAAAGTAATCATCTGGTCATTCAGATGCATCCACGATGAATATACTTCAAGTTTGTCATCATTACTATAATAAGAAGTAACAAGGGCTGGGAAAACTTGGGTCTCAAGGTATCCTAGAAGCATTTTTACCATTCCAGTTACCCAAGATTCTTTGGCACTTAAGCCCACAAGTCTTGCTTGGTCAATCAAAGGTTGCAATATATCATCCACTCCATCCATGAAATCCTTAGTTATCTTGTAAACAAGAGCAAAAATGAACTCTGGCTGTTCAGACCATTTAGAAAAATGGTATTCCATCCTGGACACAATAGGGTGAACCAATTCATCAATTGCCCAAAGTCCATTATCTAAGCATGCAGTTTTATCAAAGTACTTCGAATATGACAGGCTAGGAGTTGCCGCTGGCATTTGGCATTGCCGCACTTCACGGTTGGCTTGCACATGCTGTAGAGCACATAGTGCTAGAAAGCTTTCAGAATACTTCTCTTTATTTGCCTCGTTCATCAAGACAAGGGGATTTGGAACTTGGGAGTACTTGTCCTTCTCCACGTCTGGTGAAGACAAAGAAGGTGGCCAGCCTAGTGCAGCAAGTAAAGCTCGATAGTCTGTAAGTGCTTGCGGCCTCAAAATGGCTAGAGTTTTGTCCACTCTAGAATCAACAGCCACTAAAGATTTGTCCACTGTGGCCTACTTGTGCTGATCCTTACCAATTCTCGCTCAATGTCTCTCATAGCATCAACAGCCCGGAGCAACTTTTCTGCTTCCGTTCCACCCCCTACATTTGAGAAAAGAAAGAGAAAACTTAGTGCAGCTCACTGCTGAGAAGCCTACATCTACATAGCATATTATTAATTGCATCTAGACTGACGGAGGGAGAAGGAGAAGACAAAAGGTTCTTACGTTTGATGCCCGTCGAAGTACTGATGACAGGTTTAACTTTGAGGCCTGCCTAACAATGGAAAATGTTGCATCTTCCAGGTTACCAACCAAAGCTTCCAACTGTAGAGCAGCTTCTGGAATGTCAGCACAGCAAAGTTATAGAAAGCACTATAAATTCCTACATCATACTGGGGATATGAAGGAGATACAATAATACAATAGGAACAATGTAGCACCAAACAGATTGTTTTTTTGCAGCAAAGAAGGACAAATACTTGTCATGCACATTGCAGGAAGGTAAACGATCACACCAGATTTAGACATTTAACTATTAACTGATACATCCGTTTTATGATCTGCAGAAGACTAGTTTATTTGGCACAGATCTTCTCAACTGAACAAAGCATAATGGTTTTTCTTCACGTTCACATTGTCAGTCCCGAAGTAGGACATCTGGTTGAACTAATGTGTTCCTCTTGGTTTTAGATACACGCAATGTGAAGTAAGTGCAAATCACAATGCAAGCTCTTCTCTGGAATAGAAGCTGCACACATCTCCCATTGTGATCAATAAGCATAACCGGCTAACATACTAGATTCAGAGCTAAATTTGACAGGTAAAATAAAATCCCTCGTACTCTACGGGGTTTTCCCGCAGTAACCGTTTCCTGAAAATCTAAACAACTAATTATCTAAACGTTTCCGTTTTCCGAAATGTAACATCACGACTAGTTCATGATTGCTCAACTTTACAGTTAGGAGAGCGCTACACGAAGAGAGGAACAAAGGCTCACCCGCGTAGAGCCGAATGGTGTCGATCCGCTGGATCTCCCGCACGATCGCCGGTAGCTCCTCACCCGGAGCCGTCTCTCCCCCCTCGTCCTTGGCACCGATGTCTCCTCCTGCGGTTGCGAACAAGGAGCCCCGTTGCCCGTTGAGACCCCGAGCGAATACGCAATGGACAGAACGCAAACGGAGAACTGAACAAGTCCGAAGAGGGGTTAGGGTTTAGGGAGGCGGACCTCGGGAGGGATGCGACGGAGGCCCGAGCGAGCCTCTGTCAGGACCCGATGGTCTCCGACATGAGAGGATCACGAAGAACAGAGGATTTGGGATAATCGGTAATAAAACTGATAAATTGAAGAACTAAAATAAAGTAAATTGCAGGAAAAGTAGAATAAAATTAGGGTTCTTCTTTCTTATTCTCTCCAGAGGATACAACACTACTCTTATATAGAGCTAGTGGATACAATATGACCACACACCTGAAATACCTAAAGTACCCTCACACTAATATGACATACTAATACTAGTACCTGACATTACTCCCCCCTTGAGACCATTGGTCACCAATGGACAAGTTTCTACAGAAACTTTTATCATTGACAATTTTCCTTCATAATTCCTTCACCGTATCAGGGAGGTAGAGAATGGAACAGCCATAGAGCAACACCATTGAACTTGATGTTTGTGTGCCCATTGGTCATGTCTTCTGTGTGCCATAACCACCATTTGGACTTGTGGAAGAGTAAGATAGTACCAGGATCCCATACAAAAGAAACACTGGTCACTTGGCTTTGCCATTGTGTTGGTTCTGGAATTGGTACCCTAGATAAAGTTTTTTCAGTGGCAATCCTTGCAGTCAAACTTTGCAGCCAGAGATATATGGAAAAAGGTGCATGAACACTTGGAACTTGTTGAAACTTCATATCCAAGGCAGAATCAAGTACTTGGCAATTTGTGACAGCAGGTGCTCTTTGAATAACACATGGCTGAATTTCTGCTGGCCTTGAGTGGACTAGCAGAGGAGCATGTTCTACTGTACCTTCTTGTTGGACCAGAAGCTGCGGGTGCCAACTAGGATATGTGCTCACACTAGTTCTTGGATCCCAGAGCAGCCTCAATTCTCTCATACTGTGCGCAATGTTGAGCTGGCTGGACTTTGTGATAGATGAATTTGAGGCCTTTATAACAGAAAAACTGTACGCCCTCTCTTCATCCTTTTGCTGCAGCTCAAGCGAGAGATCGCACACATCCGAAGTAATGTTCAGACAAGCACTAGTGTCTTTAGTGTCTAGTACCTTGCTGAAACACCTGAGAAGAGGTTCACCTTCTTTTTGCTCTTCTTCATGTGATTGCTGCCCAGGAGTGGCCGAGAACACTTGAATAAACTTAAGTGAGCAGGCCTGTGTTTCTTTATCACCAACAACACACACTGGCTCTGGGGCGGCTCGCTCTATTTGATGACTTGAAGTGTGATGCCCAGAACAGTAGTCAGGAGTTTTATCCTTCCTAACCTGCCAAGAGATTGGTGTTGGTATTTCGCCAAACACCTGGGGGGTAACATGAGCAGGAGCTGCTGGTACAATGGATATGCGCTGCGACTGCTCCGGTGTGCCTTCGTGTGGAGAAATTGGTTCCATGCCGAGAGAGACTGCAAACTGTGAGGCCATCGATGAGAGTTTCGCAAGCTGACCTTGGAGGGATGCAATTGCACGCTGAGACTGATCATGATGCTCATCCATTCGATGCTTAAGGTCGAGGACCGCACGGGGCATATTCTTGCTGATCGTTTCTTCTGCTCGAGCTTGTGCTTCTGCTGCTTTCAACACCGCCGGTGCAGATGCTTGCGAAAATTGCTGATTTCTTGCCGTATTGCTGACCTGCGAGTGCTGCTGTGGCTTGGAGTCGTTGCTGGCCATGGAGAGGGTCTCGGGACCTGACTGCTTGTGGACGAGCCTCTTGCCGTTGACGGACGCACCACTGGTGTTGGTGCCCTTGGAGAGGTCGCCGCCCGAGCACCTGGGCATCGCGAAGTGGACGGCGTTGCCGCTGAAGGTGTGGTCGTAGCGCGGGGTCGCGCCGTCGACATGCTCCGTCTTGCAGCCCCCATCCTTGTGCTGCTGTCCAGAGCAACGGTTCTCATATCCCGGTGCTATGACAGGCTTTCCATGGCCAAAATTTGGCCTGGGCATTTCACCAAACACCTGCTGAGCGACATAAGCACTAGCTGATGGCATGGAGGATCGAGTCGTTGCAGAAGTAATCCTGCTTCCTGATGATATGAAGTCGAAGATTGGTGTCCGGGCAGTAGTGGTGCTTGATGCGGAAGAGCCAAAACCGACGCTTGCGGCGGTGCCAGAGAAAGAACATGGCATAGAGGTGGGGGTGGGGGCGGATGAGGTCTCGGTGGTCACCTCAGGGGCGCTGTCGAGCGTGAGTGGGCGAGCACGGTGGCATCGTTCTTGTTGGTGGTGGAGGAGGAGGGAAGCCGGTCCAGGAACGGGCCGGTGGCGTGGCCCTGGAAGGCGTTGACCCTGCTCATCTCCTTGGTAGGCGCGGGAAGGTCCGAGGCGGACGAGCTCACAGAGCTGCTGCAGGGGAATGTGAAGGCGGCGGAAAGAGGAGAGGAACTGGTGGCGGGCGCGTACGCAGAAGCAGGTGGCGGCTCGTGAACTGGATAGAATGGATTAGGAAGGAAGGGAGCTAGGTAGGGGTAGGTGGGTGGTGCGCTGCAGTAGCCGGGCGTGCACGCTGGAGCGGAAGGCGATAGGGGTCGTATACTGGGGCTTGGAAAAAGCCGAGCGGTGGTGGCGGGTAGGTAGCGGCAGCGGGAAGGGGGGTGAGAACGGCGCGGTCGCCATGGACGGGGACGGGGTCGATTCGGAGTAGAGAGAGAGAAAAGGATGGTGATTTGCTTCGGATCGGAACGCGGAAGAAATCGCCGGTGCGAATCGAAAGGAAGAAGGAGAAAAGGGGATCGCCGGTGCGAACAGAAACCGAATCAAATCGGAGACGAAGACAAGGGAGGGATGGAGGGAGCACGATCCCGATGGATCGACTGCTCTGATACCACTATGTCAGGACCCGATGGTCTCCGACATGAGAGGATCACGAAGAACAGAGGATTTGGGATAATCGGTAATAAAACTGATAAATTGAAGAACTAAAATAAAGTAAATTGCAGGAAAAGTAGAATAAAATTAGGGTTCTTCTTCTTATTCTCTCCAGAGGATACAACACTACTCTTATATAGAGCTAGTGGATACAATATGACCACACACCTGAAATACCTAAAGTACCCTCACACTAATATGACATACTAATACTAGTACCTGACAGCCTCGGCGGAGCGGGCGAGCCAGGAGGCGGAGCCGGACGCGAGCTGCGCGTCGAGGCGGGCGAGGGAGGCCTCGAGCCCCGCGCACTCGCGGCGCAGGAGCTCGGCGAGGGCCGGCGCGGCGGCGAGGTCCTCGGCGGAGGCAAAGTGCGCGTCCAGGAAGCCGCGCAGGCTCGCCGCCGGCGGCCGCGGGGCGCCATGGGCCGGTCGGAACTCGAGAGAGAGAGGAATGCATACTCGATTTTGGTTTTTTTTCTTTGAATCTAGAAATCGACGTTTTTTTTTTTTGAACAAGGGTGGGTCAAAGACCCCGGTGCTGCAGTTTATATTACCACGGGGCAGGAACAAATTACAGAAAAACCCTTTACATCACTTGTCCTAAAAGACCTACTATTCGGAAAAAGGGCCTTCACTTTTACAAAAAACACCCTAGAGCCAATCAAGCCCACGGGCATCTCTGCCACTCGCCGCCGGCGATCTCCAGGCGAGAAGCTCGCCAAGATCAGAGCACAGTGCATCACCCAGACTCTCCCTTCCGGCGGAAGATCCTCGACGTCGGCAATCACGAGGCAAGCGGGGACGAACCACTTGCTTGCTCCGCGAAGCCGGCTCCGGCGTCGAATCAACAGGGCCTCCGCAGTGGAGGTTGAAGAAGAACGGCCACCCTTTTGGCCAATAATCGCGGTGGCTAACATGTCCACCGCGTGTGGAGCTCGGATCTGCAGCAAAAGCCACTCCGTCGATGTAGAGGAAGACCAGCATCTCCTTCTCCTCCCCCCGCCGCCACGGCCGGCCAGAGGAAAAAGGCGCCTTCCCATCTCGCCATCTTCAGAGCAGGTGATACAGCTCGCGAAATTATTGAAACGGCGGGGATCATCTTCAAGCTTGCAAGCCATCCACCTCGGATCCATCCTGCAAAGAAAGAGAGATCCATCTCCGGCGTCGCGGCGAGTCGCCGGAGAGGCACCGAGCAGAAGAAAGAGGAAAATGAGACGGGCATACGCCACAAACATCAACACAAAGCTAGATCTACACCTAATCCTACTTCTACTATCTACAACCCTAGCTACACATCCTCTTCCATCACGACCGCCACGCCGGCGGCGAGGAGAGAGGAGCGAGGAGAGGGCGAGATCTGGAGGTGGAAGCGACTCTCAACAGAAAGGGAGAGGAGAGACCGAGTGGGCTGCACGTAGACGTCGGACGGGAGAGGAAACGGTTTTGTTTCTGCCTCTCACACCGGACGGCTGCGATTTTTGAAAATTTATCAAATCTATTTTAGATTATAAAATAAAAATCCTTGGACACATTAAGACAATGTGGTAATAATAGAACAAAGATATACAAATAGGAAAATAGAACAAAAGCTTCTCCTGGAAATGTTCAGCTATAAAATTGGACAAAATCACTGAATTGCTACAAAACTACACTGAAATAGGCTATACTCTACGAGCTTCCATAGATATGCTTGCTTAATCATACGGTAGGAACCACTATTGAGATATTTGATAGATCATACTCCATCTTACATATGTTTAGCATAAACATAAAATTTAGCATTATGCATTGTATAAACAATAGTTCTATATATTACAAGTTATATTTGATATCTTTGATAGATGTTCAGTACAAAAATCATGCCAATAAATATTCAGTGACATTGCTACTTCTATGATTAAACTATGCGAAGAAATATTATAATATACTTATAACGATGTAACATGCTAAAAGTAAGATTAGAAAAGAAAGTATAAAAGTTTAGTATAAATTAAAAGTATTTATTTCAATTATCCACATTTATGTTCTAACCTTTTCGTTCCCTGTTAGCATTTTGAGTTTCAAAATTTTATGTGGATTAAGATGTTAAGTTTCATCCATAAACCTACGAATTATACAGACTTTAGGGATTGGGTAGCATAAGGACCCCTTCCTGGAAAGGAAAAACACCAAAGCAAGATCTGTATCTACTCTATCTAAATAGGAGAGCCCCACTAGCTGATTTCCCTGTACCCTCAGCGAGACACACCACCGGAATTGTTTTAGCCGTTGATGTAGTATAGCTCGATAGTCTGCAGCCACCTGATTAGAATTGGCCAAATTTACAAAGACATGCCACCTATAAGTGAAAATAATGCTTCGTTCTTCCTTTCGTCGCCTCGTCCCACACTTCAGCCCACTCTCCGGTCCGTTAGCAAAAGAAGAAATAGGCCCAACATTGTTTGTCTTCCCCATAGAAATTCAATCAATGATTCACTGTCCAGGCAACGTTCTCTATTCCTCTCCCTCCCCAATCTCCATGATGCGCCTCCGCCGTTCGCTCCACGAGACCATGACTCCTCACCCGCTCACCCCCCCCCCCCCCCCCCCCCCCCCCCCATATCCTTCCATCTCCTCCTCCTACCTCCCAGCAAATTTTAGGCGACACTATCTTAGGTTGCCTCCTCCCTCGAGCTTGCTGTCATCCAGGTCTGCCCCTTCACGCACCAGACTGCATGCGTTGGCTTCACAACACCTACAGCTTCTTTATGTGTCCCTTCATCTCTGTTCAAGTGGTACTTTATTTATATGGATTCCTTATGAATCTTCATTTGAAAATTCACATGATAGCGATTTGGAGAATATGAGAGTGAGATCGGTATCTCAGCCAGCACTATATTGAGGAAGAGGATGCGGCGGAGGCTAGACCGAGCCTCGCCGGAGCGGGCGAGCCAGGAGGCAGAGCCGGACGCGAGCTGCACCTCGAGGCGGTCGAGGGATGCCTCGAGCCCCGCGCACTCACGGCGCAGAAGCTCGGCGAGGGCCGGCGCGGTGGCTAGGTCCTAGGCGGAGGTGAAGTGCGCGTCCAGGAAGCCGCATAGGCTTGCCGCTGGTCGGGACTCGAGAGAGGAATGTAGACTCGATTTTGGTTTTTTCTTGAAACAATAAATCGACATTTTGGGAGAGGTGGGCTTCACGTGCGACGGGAAATGAAACGGTTTCGCCTATGAACACTCACAGTGCCCATCTACTTTTCCAAAATTGATTAAATCTGTCTCTGTATTAAGTAAAAATCATTTTATACAACAAGATAAATGTAGCCATTGAAGTAGTTATGAAGACTAACCAAACCCGCTGCAACAATTCTATTTACGCCCACTCGGGCACGACTTAATTCATAAATGAACAGCTCCCGAACATAATGCACTTACTCCTGATCAAAATCAGTGTGACGAAACATGCCAATGTGTAATATGTCTATTCACCTTGCCTCATGGTACATGGTGTTTAGCTCGACACGGGTGTTTATCATCCTTGTTATAGCTCGATATCTATTCTTAACCATGTGATAAAGATTCATTAAACCAAGTTAACTCTTAATCCAAACCGTATGACCATGCTTTCCGAATGTGGTCTCTTGAGAGGGGAGGGGCAAAGAATATATCTGCAAGTGGAGGAAGAAATCTCATATTGATCAACCACGCCACTAAAGGTTGCTTCTTGACCAACCTGAATTTTACCTTTGTAAGAGCATCTCCACTCGGGCGCCCAAACGGCTGCCCAAAGGCCTTTGGGGCGTGCCGGACATGTTTTCTCCCCCACTCGCGCGCCCAAATTCGTTTTCGGTCCGACGTGGCCTAATTTTCTGTCTGGCACGCCTAGCTCACACACTCAACTTGGGAGGCTTGGGGCGGCACCGGATAGAACGAAACGGCCGTCTCCGACGCGCGGGCCACGCCTGGCAGTGAGACACGAGGCGGCGGTCGTCGTCAAAGGCGCGTGACGCGTGGATGACGCCTCGATTTTACTGCCCAGCGCAAACGCTCCAGTGAGCCGTCGCGTCGCGTCGCCTCCATCTGCTCGCCTGCTCGCCGGAGTGAATGCGGCGCGCCTTTTCGAGGCCGCATTAATGCCCACCGCTCTCCGACGGCAATAAAAAGGTCGTCGCCCCGCACTCACTCACCACACTCGCCGCACCGCTCTCCTCTCTCCCCCGTCTCCTCTGCCCACCTCAAACACCGCACGCCGTCGCGCAAGGAGATAGCCGGGAACGGGCGACGCACCGGTGGCGTGGCCGCGAACGGCTTCGCGCCGCGCACCCTCCTCCGCGAGCAGTCGGAGGCACTGCGGGATAACGGGTACCCAGTGCCTCCCGACATGCGCGTCGGCTCGCGGTTCGGCATCAACGTCCGCAGCATCCCGGTGGCGCGGCCGCTGACGCGGCACAACCGCGACTTCCACGCTGCGCAGATCGCACACTACCGCGCGAGTTGACGCTGGAGATGCGCGACGACTGGCGCAACGCCGGCCGCTACGAGGAGGCGTTCTGACGGCCTACGAGGAAGAGATGAACCGGTGGGACGGCCCAGGCCCAGCGCCCCGCGACAAGAACGCCATCGGGCGCGAGGCGTTCTGGAGCGTGCATGGCCGCACGCTCCAGTTCGTCATGGACCACATTGCCAGTGGCACCCCCTGCTGGACTGGCTGGCGGCGTCGCACGCTCTGCCGCCACCGCCAGCCAACGTGTGGGCGCCTCGCGTGTCGTCGTCCACGTCGCGCTCCACGGTGTCGTCTTCGCGGGCTTCGTCTTCGAGGGCATCTTCGGCTCGCTCCGCCTCCTCCCTCCACCCGCCCTACTCACGCCGAAGCCGCATCCGATGAAGGTGAAGGCGGAGCCGGGGACGGCGCAGACGCTGTACGCCGAGCTGTTGGCAGCGCAGGAGGCCCAGAACAACGACGACCTCCTCCGGCCGCGGAGGCCGCGTCCCTGGACGACATGCCGCCCAGGGACGGGCCGGCTGCCTGCGCCTTGTCGGCGTACATGCACGGCCAGGAAACTGGCGTGCCGTTTGTCGACCTCACCGGCGACGCCCCCGGCCCTAGCCGCGTCAAGAAGGAGGACGACGGCGACGCAGGAACCAGCAGCGTGAAGAAGGAGGAGGAGGACCCCTACTGGGCCTTCAACCGCCGCTACCAGTAGATTTAGGTTTAGGTTTAGTAAATTTCGTTCAAATATGTAAACTTTTCTAAAATTTGAATGAAATCCGAGTTTGCATTTAAATTATTTAGTTTGGTCGGCCGAGTGGGGATCGACGGCGCCCAAATGCGCCAAGCCTTCCGGACGGCGCCCAAAGGCCCTGTCCAGAAGGCCTTCGGTCGGCCATTTGGGCGCTCCGACTAGAGATGCTCTAAATCTAGTTACGAAGTAGACGCCAAGTAGTGGATCCACGAACTTGCTTCACTAGATAATACCCCGCGCGTTGCAGCGGGATCTTTTGAAATTACTGGTCGTACAAAATGTTGAAATTGAGTACATATACCATGACCTAAAAGATTATAGAAATATTGCAAAACTACGTATATCGCGTGGTCAAAATCATGCTTTAGCTATGTAGAAATAAGACCTAAACAAAAAGTAAAACAGCCGGTACAGATATAGAGCAACATTTTAATTCATCTAAAGGAGACCCTGCACTTTGAGTTTAGTGCATACGTTGTTGGTTTCGCTGAAACAAATTGCTAATTTCAGAGAAAACAATGTTCTTAAGCAGAAACAAACATGATACAGGATATGTCCTAAAAAACCTGGCGCAACACATATGTTTATCCCAAAATATAGTGACTTGATCTCACTAACCAAGATGGAGTCTATACCGACTGGACACATGACTATGAGCACACTTGTAACTGAGTGGTATGTGGACTGCAGCTTAATTTGAAGGTCCTGGTACGTCACATATTGTTTTGCCTCAGTTGTGAAGCATACAGAGAATAGTACTTAGATTCCAACAGCTGGAGGCCTACAATAATAATGGTCGACCAAAAGAGATGTAAGACCGAACAGTTAGAAAATGTATGAATAATACTAAAAATCCTAGAAACAAATATGGTGGTGTTACTTGATTGGCTTTTTTTACCGAAAGAAGAATTCAAATGATGTAGCTCACCCTTTCCATTGAGTTCACGTGAGAACCATCTAAGCACATTCTTCCTATCAGGATTGACAGCCCTTGACTCCCTTGACTACCAGACCAAAATCAGAAGCAGTTAGCGTCACCTTATGCATCAGTTAGCTCACCTATTATTTTCAGTTAACCTTATTATACTGCATGTTCGAACTGAGAAACACAAACCCCAAAAGAATAGTTACCATGGTGTGCTACCTAGATACATTAGCATGAACCATGAAGACTGAAGCAGAATAAGTCCACATGTGCATCCCCCTTCCAGGAGACTGCTAAGAAAATATAATCCATAATCATGCATGGAAATATGGAATGGAGGAGTTCGCATGAGGAAATACATTTTTTAGCCACAGAGACAGTAAACACATCTGGAAGCGAAAGAACAGTCGCTAGATTTAATTGAACTTGGCAGCAATGTCAGTGTCAAAGGGTAACTGAAGTTAGTAGCAGTTTCAAGGAAAGCAGAGTTAACTGAACTTTGTTCTTTTTCAGTCAACTACATGTCTTGCCAGGACAGAGTCAGATAGCTGAACGTGGTCTGATTCATCTTATCATTGTTTGGAAAGATGACAATACGATATACAATAAACTGCTCGACAACAGCAGCTTCACCTTGGTACAAATGCCTACAGAGTAATGAATATCTATATCGCCACTAACCTCCTCTATTTGTCAAATAAACCGAGTTGAGATATACTGCACATGAGATGTAAACATTACAAAGGAAAGTTTAGTCAGCGCCAGTGTAGATTAACAGGCAAATACCACATACGAAGTAAATGAAATACCTGGGGACGGATATGCCTTCGAGTTGGAATCTCGACCGCTGGAGTGCACATCGTCTGCATTAGAGTGTCCACTGTCCAGCTAGTCAGCTACACTGCAAGACTGAGAGAAAGATTACCGAAAGGGCATGGGTAAAGCCGTAAGTGATCTATCAATACTGCAAGCCGCGCCCTTCATGAAGGAGTTGCCAACTCCGTGGTGAATCCAGACAATGGAGCATGGTCAATTGAAACCAGAATGCCATGGTCTGGATCGGAGAGGCATCAGGCAGGGACTGCAGCAGGCAACGGCGGTGTTGAGTTGGAGGAGGCGAGGAGAATGGAACAGTGGAAGGGGCCGGGCAGCGATGAATGGATTGATTCGTAGGAAAGGAGAACCGGTAGATAAATAGACGATTGCTTGGGAGGGGAATCGACGGGAGAGACACAGGAAGAGCAAGATGAAACAGCGGGGGTAGAGGACAGAGGAAAGGTGAAGAGACCCGATGATGTTAATCTTCGAAAAAATTAATTGGTGGTGATCTGGCAGAGAGTCAACCGCATTTGCTGATTTGGCAGACTTGATGATGTGGCATAGCTGCATTTTCTTTGGATGGAAAAGCTAGAAAAGGCAAAAAGGCAGCCATGATGTCATCCGGCGATCAATTCACTCACTTCAAATTTACTGTACATGAGTAGTACGTCAGTCGTGAGTGGAGCTCAAATCAAATCTTCACAGGAACGAACAAAAAAGGGGCAAAAGGCCGATCTCAAACCAAATCTCGACAGTCCTCCGCTGCTTTCACCATTATCTCTGCGTCGCGACCTGATCGATCTGGTGTGTGCGTGCCGGCGTCGACGTCGAGTGACGGCACCGGACGGCTGCCGCCGGCGGTGCTTCCCTCGCCGGTCTTGCTGCGAGCCAATAAATTCGGTATTGTCCGGGCGCATTCTAGAAGGGCAGAGCCCAGAGCTCCGTACTTTGAAGAAGAATTTCAAGGTGGCATGTACGGATCGGAAGGTAGCCAGGTGTCGATACCGTACTCGGACAACCACGTACACGAAGCATGAAGCAAGTATTTTGTTTTAATCTTGGCCGGATCAAGCAGGGAAAAATTAATACAGGACCGGACGAAAAGAAAAAACGGTAGTAATTAGTCTACGGAGGTCCTGGTTAATGATCCATGTAGTACAACATGGAGCTAGGTGGATCGGTGGTCGGCTAGAGCAGCTCGGCGCTCTCGTACATGACGCTCCACGAGTCCAGCGTTGGGTAGCACGGCTGCTGCTGCTGTTGGAGACGGTGATGGAGCGCCGCCGCCACGTCACCGTCGGAAGACGGAATCCGCAGCTGGGCGTCCCCGAACGCGATGCCGTTGTAAGTGTCCAGCATCCCGGCGGCGGCGGCGGACGACGCGTCGAACGAGGCGGGCATCTGCAGGTCGTCGGCGGCCTGGACGCCGGTGACGTGCTGCACCATGAGGCGGAAGTTGGAGGGGTCGGTGCTGATGTACGTGTGGGCGCGCGCTTGGACGCTCGCGGCCGCCGCTTCCCGGCGCGGCTCGCGCCCGCGGCCCCAGACCAACCCGCCTCTTGTTCGCCGCGGCGCCCTGTGTGACGGTGCTGACGGGCTGGCGAGACGCCGCGTCCGAGGAGACGAGGACGGAGTCGCAGGTGAGTCCCGTCGGCGGTGCGGCCGTGGCCGCGGCGGCGAAGTCGGCGAACCAGTTGCTGCCGCCGCTGAAGGGGAGGTCGGCGAGGATGGACGAGGAGGGGGATGAGGAGGAGGATGCGGCGGGGAGGAGTAGTGGTCGGACATGGAGTAGTGCAGCGCGCGCGCGATGGCGGCGTCGGTGTAGTATGCGGGCGATGCGGCGGTCGGGAGGAAGGACGGCGCCAGGCACGACATGGCGTCCATTGGGCGAGGGCGGGTCAGACAGGCAGGCAGGCAGACGCACGTTGAGATGAGAAGGCCGGCCGGTGTGCAGCTCGATTGCTAGTGTGAGTGAGAGCAGTTGTTGTGGTTTGGGAGGAGTGGGAATGGGGGGTGGGTGTATATAGAAGCTGGGAGGTGGAGGGAGAGGGAGACGTGGGTCGGGGTCCCACGGGAAACCGCGTAGGTGCATCGGCATCGGCGTCGGGGGGTGCCGAGGTGTCGGACTCCACCGCCACCGCAAGGGTCCACGCCAGCCTGGAGTCAACCCAACTCCGGCCACGTCTACAGTCCGTACGCCCAGCGGAGCTCCGATCGACGACGGTGGCGACGCGGCCGCCGTGCGGTGAAGAAAAGGCGATGGAAGCGGCGGCGTACAGACTAGACCGCCGATCGGCGGTGGCAAGTGGCGCGCACGGTTGGACAGAGGCAACGGCCGACCCATGCTACGCTTTCCGCTAAACTACACAAGGAGGACGTGCTACGACGTGTGGCCGCGTGGGCGTCGAGTTGACCGACGGCGAGCTTTCTGGTACGTACGGCGACCAACTCCCCGTCTTGACCGTACCGCCGTACGGCCGAATTCGCGCCTGCTGGCTGCTCCCGGGATCCGGACTGGCCGTCGGCGGGTCGCACCACGCATCGCTCACTTCTACGCTCGCTCAACAGCACACCTTCGACTTATTCACAACCAAAAAGTCTACTTTCAACATTTAAATGTTGTGTACTGGTTACGCAAATCGAAGCTAAACTCAAAATCCCGATCGCTCGTACCATCGACTTGTAAATACCGATACCGGAACCAACTTTTCACCACAGAAGGAATATATCTCAAACTGAATAATTTACTGCTCTCACCGGCTCACATGTTATATACATCTTCTATCTCGGGACGTCGTTAATTTCGTCCGCAGTGTGCCCCTCCATCCGTTCTCTACGTTCCCGATTAGAAACCAGGAAACAGCCCGATCCCCGTCCCCTGCTCGCGCTACATGTTACGGTGGAAGGTGGTCCGTGGTGCCCACCATGAACGCTCACTCAATTTTATTTTTGAAATCTTGGCATGGGCACGCTTCACGTTCCATCCGATGTTCAGACACATCTACCCAGAATCATGTACCATCAGTTGTTGCTGGTTCGCCGCCCACGTCGTGAGCGCTCTATATCCACCGCCACTGCTCACGGGCCTCCCCTATGCTTGCGCCGAGAGCTGCAAGTCGGGGAGCTAGGCCTACAACATCGATGAGTGGGTCGCCTTCATGCCGCCACTCTCCTTGCATAGTGACAGGAGGGGTAGCGATAGGTTGACCTTTTTGCCGATGGCCTTTCGGAGGCTGCGTTGGAGTCAGTCGGGGTTGGCCGTGGCCAGCAACCCTCCCCCCCCCCCCCCCCCCCCCCCCCCCCCCACCCCCTTATATTTTTGGAGAATGAGTGATGCAAAAATATTTAGGGAATTGGATGAACGGAAAAAAAAGTCTTTTGACCCCAGCCATTACCTCCAAACTCTGCCACCGAAGGCATCCGACGCATGCATGGCGGGCGAGAGATGATCTCCCGCACCCTGCATCCCACATGTTTTGCATCCGCTAGATTGAGAAAGAAGGGTATTACACGTAAAGTCCACGTGCCGGTGAGACTAACCTGCCAACTTTGCCGAGATCGGTGCACAAAAAATGTTGTAATTTATTTATTTTTACTGTAACGACGGCGGGCCTTAGACAATCTGAACTTTTTATTCCTTTGGTGAGTTGTACATAGGATGCAAGGATTTACAAGGGGTATGAGGGGGAGAACAAGGGGGTAGAGGAGAGACACCAGGCTCTAAGTTGAGCAGCAAACAGCAGAGAGTTGCATCGATATGCCCAAAGGCGCACATCTTCAATACATCTCGTTCGACCAAGCATCGTCGCCTCATCAATTCCATTGAACACTTTTGCATTGCGCCGTTACCAAATATTTCATGCAATGGCGATGCAGATGGTAGGCTCGGCATAGCTGTTACACCGAGCATTCCAAAGTTCTTGGACATTGGAGATTTGTCACGTGTCATTCATGAAGAAATGATTCCACATTCCCCGAGCCTTGTAGCAGATGACCAGAAGGTGATCAATGTCTTCAACTTGTGGGCAGGAAGGGCAGGTTGGTGACGTGCCAAGTTGGTGGCGTAAACGTTTGTCGTTGGTGGGAAGTCGTTGGCGGCGAATTAGCCAATTGAAGATCCTGCACTTAAGAGGCGCTACATTTTTCCAAACTTTCACCTCCAAATCGTGAGTTGAAAACATGCCTAAAAGCATTAGAATAAAAATCTCCTTCCGTAAAGAGTTTAATTTAGACCGGAATTCAATAGTTTTGGGTGCGAACCACATAATTTCGACTTTAGACGGCCCAACGAGGTAAAGGTTTAAAATGGATTTTCTTTTTACGAATAGCAAACCGTACACTTCTTCCTGTACGCAAAATTACGCGAGATTGCCAAGGCACGGCTGAACAAGGCAGCGTGATTAGTGGGAGGTCTGCTGCTCCTCCGTCCAATCAGACCGGCACGGACATAAATGGAAAGGCAAACAAGTACGTTTTCATCCCCCGATAGAATCTCCCCGGTTAATCCGATCGGCAGCTCGCGCGAATGGCGCGATTGGGTGGGCTCGCTGTCGCTCTCGCCGGGATTTCTCCTCTCTGGCCGGAGAAATTTCATTAATTTCCACTGCTTTTTTTTTTGAACACCATTACCGTAGGAAAAATCCCTACGGTTAAATTTTAAATATATGAAGGGAACGAGTCCAAAACAGATTACAACAGGTGCTCAAAAAAAAAAAAATCCACTGCTAGCTACGTACACTCAAAGAATCAGCTATAGCTGCCTAGGTAGACAGTGAACCTGAAATGGACATGTCATCCATCCATGAACCATGATATATCCATCCAGTGCCTATGTTCTCGCTCACTCTGATGCTACGAGCAGCACACGCCAAACACTAATTAAAACCACCATCGACTAATTAAAAGCTCGACCGACGATTATCATTACTCCCTCCGATCCGAAAAAAGAGGCGCACCAGCTATAGAAAGTCTATTTTACATAATAATCCTTCCCGATTCGAAAACTGGAAACAAGTCCCTCCGCTCGTCTCGCTCGCTCGTCGCCCGCCCGTCTCGCTCGCCCGTCTCAAATCGCTCGGCCGGCGATTGACGCGGGGCGAGCTAGTCAGATCCCAGCCCGCCTCGTCTCGATCGATACCAGCCGCCGGCCGTCTCGCTCGCTCGCCCGCCGCTGGGCGCAGATACTCTGATTGCAGATCCTGTGATTGCAGATCCTCTGATTGCTCCCAGGTCGCCGGCCGCCGGCCGCTGAGCGCGGATCCATTGCTCTGATTTTGCAGTATCAACTGGAGCAGCTCCCAAGTCGCCGGCCGCCGGCGGCTGGGCGCAGATCCTCTGATTGCAGTATCAACTGGAGCAGCTCCTCTCCAGCACGGACCTCTCCCAGCATCCTCTGCACCAAATCCTCCCAGGATCGCAGCAGCAGCATCTCCAGCCACGACCACGGTTCTGCAAGTACCAATCAATCAAGTACTCCAATATTAGCAAGCAGTAGCACAATAGATCAAGCAACTATCTGAGTAACTGTTAAAAGCATGTCGCACTAGCAGAGTAAAGACAACAAGCACAGCAGATCAAGGTTCACCTACAGCTCCGTCCCAGGTTCACCTGCCCAACAATCCTCCGGATCGCCGACTCCGGGAAAATGGATGCATCAGGTGCATCTTCAACTGTAGTTTCCTCCTCCACCTCGAGAGTGCAGCTTCTTCCTCTACCTCGGCCTCTGGATCACATCAGGTCCTCTCTCATGCACAAGAGTTCAGCTAATGTCACTGCTCTCTGCATACTAATGTCATACAGGAACTAGTGTTGCCAACTAATTATGAAATGCATAGAACAATAGGAGTACATCACTGATCTTGAATGGCGTAATGTCATACCGGCTATTTATTGACACAACATGAGCAGCTGCAACAAGAAAACCAATGTGCATGCTATCACTAGATAGAACAGAATATGGCATGACAGTTTGTGGCCGGGATGCCCGTCGAATTCCCAGAAGAAGCTGATTGTTATCATTCCTGAAAACACACATAGATACACAAGTTCAGCCACTACCTCCTTCACTCTATGCACCAAGTCAATTCACAAAACTGAGGTGAAAGTGTAGAGAAGCAGCACAGACCAGCGGAGGAAATACTTTCTCAGCTGATCGCCACAAAGTGTAGAGAAGCTGTTTGGCTGTTTGCAGTACCTAATTCGTACTGATTTAGCTTCATCCTGAAGTTGTTGTTTCTACAATAGATATGTGCAAATCTTAGAAAACAATACTGGAACAGTATAATAACAACAGAAAATTGTTTTAAACACAACAAGATGATATCCACCGGCAACACACTACCTCCTGCACAAAAATCACTTGCAAACAGAACTAAACATCACTTGTAAACAGAACTAAACATCACTAAACATGCACACGAACTACACGCTTGAATATGTCTACGTATGGATCACGAATTCACAGCACCGCCGCCTTGAGCATCGCCATGTCCTCCTTCACCTTGCCGGCCTTCTTTCGCAATTCCGTGCACCAACATCTGATTAAAACCCATGCATAGACAGTAAATTTGCCTTAGAAATTTTACGTGCATACTAGTACTGCATCAGTACCACTAGTAGATGAACAAATTCCGTGCACGAACATCTGATTAAAACCAAGAAGACAAGGTGAGGGTCGGAGGGCACTCACAGCAAACGTGGAAACCGTAGTTGCCCGTTGGAGTGGTTGAGGTACTCCATGATCCTCAGCACGGCATCAGACTTGATGTAGGACCTGCACAGCAAGAGTGGACTCCTGAGTCCTGGTCCCCTGCTAGTGTCGATCGATGAGCTCGAAAGGTGAATTCAGTTGGTAATGTTACCTGTCCTTCTCGACGAGGACGACGCTGGAGATGTCGTCGGGGGACCTCCCTGACCTCCGCAGCACGGCAGCAGCTTCCTCCCGGACTCGCTCTGGAGAGGGATGTACCTGATGCTCCGGCCAGGGTCGCGCTCCCGCACGAACCGGACACCGCCGTTGCAGAGGTTGCACACGCCTGTGCACACAAGCAGAGGTCACTGACCTGCGTTCGAAGTGAATTTGCTTGTGGAAGGGAGGAGGAAGGAGAAGGATTGGGGCGCGCAGTAGTACCGTCGAAGAGCATGATGGGCCTGGTGTCGGAGGCTGGAAGAACTCGGCGCCCGTGGCCGAGTGCACGGGCTCCGCCGCCGACGCGGCCACCCGCGAGCTCGTCAACAGTTGTCCCCGTCCCTCTCCTCCGGGTCGCCGGTGCGGCTTGGGGCGGTGCTGTGGCTCGAGCGGCTGGACGGAGGGCGAGTAGTAGCTGCAGCCGTAGCGCCCGGCCATGGTCGCCATCCCCGTCTCGCCTCCTCCCCCCACCTTGCCGGCGAGGAGGAAGATGGGATCGACGTAGACGCCAGCCGCATCAACTGGATCAGGCGCGCCCGACCTCGCATACACCGGATCCGGCCTCGCAGCCACCGGATTTGGCGATTACTCGCCGGCTTGGACCAAAAGGTCCAATCTTTTCGCGACCAGAGCACGGCGGCGACGGAAGACGGAGGGGAGCGAGGGAACGGAGGCGCGCGGGCGACGAGGCGAGACGAGGGGAGCGTGCCGGCAAGGTGGGGGGAGGAGGCGAGACGAGGGGAGCGTGCCGGCAAGGTAGGGGAGAGGAGCGCGCCGGCGAGGGAGCGGGCGAGCGGAGAGAGAGGGAGAGACGAGTGCGGGAGCGGTGCGGGTGCGGGTGCGGGTGCGTGACATGGGTTCGGTGCGGGACTGCGGGTTGAGACAGAAAGGAGTAAGGGGGCGTTTTACAAAATATCCAGTCACGAATCTTTTTTGGGATCGGAGGGAGTATTATTTTTTGAATGGTGACGATTAGTAGTATCATATTAGCGCTGGCAGCCGTCACCGGTGAGGGATTAGCACTTTGATTTACTCCGCGGAGAATCTAGAAGAGATCGTCGGCATCGTGGCCGCCGGTGCAATGCGGTGCCTGCTGCCAACTTCTGAAAGCTATGCCCGGTTTTGTGATTTCTCCTCCCGATTTTTTTTTTTTTTTGCCCTTTCCATGCGTCCATTGCAAGTGATCCTTCTTATTTTTTCCATCATCGCGAGTGAATCGAAGTACGAAATAATCTTTTTATTATTGCTGACGAAGGAAAAGGACCGGCGAACGATTCTAAATTTAGTGGCCTCGCTCGATCGATTCTCTATTCCTCTTCGAGATTTAGTCGCTAGTTTGATCAGAGTTCCGGCGACACACTTGCTTACCGTCGCCTTCCGGGGGTTCTTTTCACCGACGACGAGGTGATAGCATATCCTTTACTTTTTTGTTTTGTTTTTTAAAGGCATATCCTTTACTAATTTGTACGTATGTCTCGCTGTCAGAGAAGCATCGATCGCCAGCACGGATCGTAGGTGACGATGCTGAGCTCAAAACGCATGTCGCGATCCTCTCATCGGCGCTGCACCATTCCGTTGACCCGAGCAAGGGTCCAAGTACGTATTCCAAACACGACCAACCGCCGCCGGCAGTCGGCAGATCTAAGATCTTCCACGGCGCCGGCTCAAGTGGCCACCGCTGCATCCATCGATGTAGATATACGAGTTGATAGCGTAAAAGTATCACTTTTCTAGCCAAATTTACGGATTGGTACCAGTGTGCTCCTCAAGCCCATTTTGGTACCACATTTTGTCCAGCTTTTCTCATTTTGCTCAAATGACGCTCTGATTCAATTTAGACAGCCGTTCTGACAGGTATGGCACACATATGATGACGTTGTAAGTGGGGCCTAGCTTCCACCTCACCAAATTTGATTTTTTTAGATTTAATTAGACTGTCAAGTGGGGCCTACTTGCCATGTCATCCTGTAGGTGGGCCCTTCCTGTCAGAACGGCTGTCTAAATTGAATTAAAGCGTCATTTGAGCAAAATGAGAAAAGCTAGGCAAAATGTGGTACCAAAATGAGATTGATGACCACACCGGTACCAATCCGTAAATTTGGCTAGAAAAGTGGTACTTTTACGCTATCAACTCTAGATATACACACTGGCAGCACAACATCGGTGCAATAATGCATTTCCTTTTTTTTTTTTTAGAAAACTGTGGGGCAAAAGGTTTGCCCCAACCATTTATTAAGAAGAAGGTGTCCGGTTTATTAGTGGAAGAAACCGGGCGAAAACCATACAACAAACACCAACACGAGCCCACACAACCAAAAAGACCAACACGAAGACCACCAACACCCAAAGCAACAATCTCCGCCTAGCTAAAACAACCACAAACTGACGACAAATCTATGGCCACGGATCCGATGATTTCTTTGCAACACTTCACTTTCTTCTCTTGCTCCTGATAGTAACCTTCTTGAGAGATTTCTCCACATTTCTGATTAGTTCCTCTGAAGCAGTCCCTGCCAAGACGCTCGCAATAGCCTTGGCATATCCAGGGCGAGTCGCCTCAAAACAGGTTAGCAAGCCGGAAATCTCTCTAGCCAACAGGGGCTCAGAGTTAGGAGCCAACACGCCTCCACTATCCACATAGGTCGTCGAGGGCATCGCCAAATCCTCAACCAAGCTCAAGACCGACGGAAGCACAATAGACGAATCTCCACACGACTCCTGAAGCTCAAGAGCCAAGATCTCACCTTTATCCTCAGTCACAGGGCGGACGTCGCAACAAACTGTGGCGACGGGCAAGGACTGCCACGAGGAGACAAACAACCAAAGTGAAGTGCTTCCTCAACCACAAACAGCTTCTGCTCAGCGGAGCCAGGCGGAAACAAATCCTCCCCCTGGGCAAGCCCCAGACCATTAGAACCACACGCCTCTGTCAACTTCAAATGACCATCACCGCCTGCCAACAATAACTTGAGAGATGCCACCTCTTCACGAAGAGGGCGAGAGGCCTCCTCAACGCGAACATCGACCAGCTGACAAAGCTCCAAACGCAACAAGGCAAAGTGGGACTGGAAGGTAGAGTCACTGAACTCCCCGCAGCACATAGGAGAGTGCCTTGACTGCACCGCAGGACACACCGAAGAGTGGCACACAACCTCGGGCAGACTCTGAGGCGACGAGGGACGACGAGGCTGAGCATACGGAACGTGGCTCTGCTGGCAAGGAGCACGAGCGTCCGGAGAGCGAGAGCGATCAACAGGAGAGCGCGCACGGCAGAAACGCTCCCGATGACCAGGACGACGACATCAGATACATCTGAAGGACCCTCGACATGTGCTGACCTGGTGGCCACGCTCAAGGCACCGAAAACACCTCCCTCGCGCCCAACGCTTGAAAGCAAGACCACGGTCGAGACCTTCATCCCAAAGCGGAGACGATGGCGCGCGGTCAGGACGGCCGCCCCGACCAACCTGCACCCAACCTTCCTCATCACCTGGAGCAGCAGCAGCATAGAGGCCGACACAAGGCTCCGCGGGGGCATCCTCAACATGGCGCACATCGTTGCCGATAGCCGAGCCGGAAGCATCACTTGGATTCTCACTAGCGGGGGGCGACGCCATGGAAGTAGCGTTGAGCAGCGGGTCCGGAGTGGTCGTCATCATCAAGGGCTTATGGGGACGGCGGGGACGAGCCAAACGACCCCCAATAGCTGGGTCAGCTTTGCGGGATGCCAGGACAGCCACGGCTAACGCGGCGGCAGCGGCAGAGGTGGTCGACGAAGCTGGCGCGACTGGTCTGGGCTGGGCCAGCTCCACAGCAGAGCCTACGGCGTCGTCGACACCAACAACAGCAACAACGGGCGGCGCTTGGGGACCCAGCTCCTCTTCGTCTTCCTCGAGGTCGTCCACTCGGCCACCAGCAGCAGAGGCCCAAGCAGGCAGCAGTGTGGAGGATGGGGCCGATGGAGACGGAGCGACGGAGCGGCCCAGCTTTGAAGGCGCGGCCCGGACGGAGTGAGCGGAGGACGAGGCAGGCGCTGTGCAGCTTCCGGGCTGCTTGGTTGTCGAAGGTCCGGGAGGCGAGGCCGTCGGAGAGGCGGATGACGGGGCTGGCGCTGCGCTGCTTGCGGGCTGCTTGGAGGTCGGAGCTCCGGGAGGCGAGGTCGTCGGCGAGGAGAGCGCCGGGGCGACGGCGGGCAGCAGAACCGGAATGGCCACCGCCGCGGGAGCTTGGCAGGTCGCCGGAGCACGCGGCATGCCGAAACCCCAGTGCATGGGGGCCGCAGCGGAAGCCGTCGTCGCGGATGCCGCTGTCACGGCGGAAGGAGACTTGGCATCCCTCCTCGAGTCGGCAGGCGTGGAGACGAGGAAGGGTGAGACGTCGGAGGCGAGCCACTGCTCGGCGGAGAAGAGCTGCTGCTCGCAGCCCATGCGCCTTTTGACCTGCATGTTCATATCAATTTCTAGTTATTTACTGTATAACTGTACCCTTGTACTCCCCCCAAAAAAAGAGGTGGGTATCAGTCTGAGCTCTGAAATCAGCCGTTCGTGGGCAGACAGAAGAGTGGATTCTGAATAGTAGAACTACAGAGACAAGCATGTCGGGTCTCATGGCATGTGTATGCATGGCAGCACACAGATACTTCAGTGAGCACCCAGTGATCTGATCCGACGACCAAAGGCTGAGCAAGGTTGACGGATTCATGCGATTGTCAGCGTTGAAAACGCCCCATGCGCACAGCGCAGCCATCCAACCACTCCAATTCAAACCCGATCGACCCCTATCGTATCGCATCGCTCGTCCAAGTCAACAGATGAGCAGGGACGGATACACTGGTACATGCAAATTGCAGACTGACCTACTGACGACGGACCGATTAAACTACTAAGCACAGTCGCAGTGGCAGTGGCAGCGATCGATTCGAGAACGAGGCATGTCGCATGGGTTTTAGTTTAATCTTATGATTCTGATCACGAGCCAGACATCCCATGAGGCATTCCCCCTTGTGATTTAGTGCCCGCGAAGACTTGGCGTCCATTGAGCACTCGATTACCTCCACTAACACTCATACTTTTGGTTACCCTGCCAATAGATAATCTCGGTAAATGTCATGTATGGATTATGGATAGATCGATCTCGATCTTGCCTAGGTCAGTATCCACTGGAAAGCTTACTTTGACACCGGAAAAGGGCAGTATATGCATGCATACTTGTTCAAATGATCTTTCTAATCCAGTCACGCACCCAGCACGCAGTATTCCTAGTCCTCAGTCTCAGTCTTGCACCCAGAACAAAATTTGCATAAACAAAGGCTCGACGCATCAATCAATGGAGCCAACGCAATTACCACAATTTTGTTCTTGACGTTCGAAACTCGCAGTCTTGGTCACAGATAGCTGAGGAAGCCTCTTCGATCGGGTCAAAGTTTCAGTCCTGTTGACGGTGCAGCTAGCAACAGATATCTACTCCCTCCGTTCCGAATTACTTGACTTGGATTTGTCCAAATACGGATGTATCTAGACACTAAACAAGTATAGATATATCTGTATTTAGATAAACTCAAGTCAAGCAATTTGGAACGGAGAGAGTACTTACAAAGGTGATAGTAGATCGTTTGTTTGGCATGCATGGGCAAGAAATGAATTTCTGATTTATGATGGCAGGATGATCTCCGGCTGCCGTAAGCACCCACCGTACATTAATGTTTAACACTTGGGCACATGACACGCCAGATCGATTCCCTTACATTATTAAAATCTTGAACCCTTCATGCCGTTTGACTTATATCCTCACCTGCTCCTCATCCACTTGATGTAGCACCGGTCGTACGTACGCGACCCGGAATATATATATACGAATCGGTCTAGCTAAGGTCCAAGGACAATGACACCGCCGTGATTAATCAATTAACCAAGTGGAGAGATTAACTATTTAGGTGGTCACCATGGAATAAATCAAGTAGGTCGATCATGACGGATTCACTGGGAGAGGAGTAGTAAAGCATTTGAAGTTTGGACCGTCTCCTTGTCGCGCGATATATTATATGCTTAATTCCATTTGACATCATCTCTATCATTCACGCTTCACGGGCCGGGTATTAAATTGATGTACTAGCCAATTATCCCAAAAGTCCGAACTGATGGAAAGGGCTAGGCTTTATATTTTAACATTTTCCCTCACGTCTAGGCTGGACAATCGGTAAGACCTTAGACGTGCAGTAGCAGGGAGGGCGCAACTATTTTTATATTAAATAGTGCGTTAGCCGGGGCTTGAACTTGAGACCTCCTGGCTCTGATACCATATTAGATTGATGTACTAGCCAATTATTCCAAAAGTCCAAACTGATGGAAAGGGCTAGTCTTTATATTTTAACACGGGGAACATCTCTATCGATCCATTATAGCTTAGGTCAATGCTTGCTGGGGAGTAGTATATATGGCCCAGAGCTTTGTTTTTTTGCATGGCATGGTTGTCACATGGCGCGTCCCTGCACTGCACTAGCTAGTGTTCAACTTCTGAATTTCAAAGTTCATAACATCTTTCTTTAATCTCTATCCCCTGCATATTATGATATGGCAAACAGCCAAATACTGTAGTTGAACTGGAGCTGCAATGTACTAGTGTTCAACTTTCTGAATATCAAAGTTGAAACATTTTTCTTTAACTTCTCTCCATCTTCTGCGTGTTAAGATATGGAAAACACTGCAGTTATACTATGCATCAACATGGCATCTCCTCTGCTTTTTTTCCTTGCTGAAATATTTGAGATATATATGGATATTAAGAAATGGTGAAGATAGCTTAAACAATGCAGGCGGCTAGACGAACGGAACCGGCTGCTCGTGCTCGAGAAACGAAGGAGCTCCACCGCGGGCGCATCATGCATGCCGATCATGGCGAATGCATTGCAATATTGGGAATACTGCAACTGGGTTCTGACTTTGGGCATGGAGCTGGACTGCTTGTGGTCTCCCGTAGATGCCGCCAACACAGTCAGGAATCTGCTACCTCGACATGCTTGTTCGTTTCCCAGATGCCGGACGCATCCCCTGATCCCTCCCATTTTTCTTATCTTTCATCAGTACTATAATCGCCAACAACTGTGGCTAAGGCAAGCATCAAACTGCGGAACGCGAGGCCTGAATACTAGACAGACTGGTTGTTACTTATTTTATGTCGCAAGTGTCAACGGGTTGAACAATTCAGCCTGCACCGTCTGACAGATATACTTATCCATCTCGAAACAGTTTTAAGAAATTGGAGAGTATACTTCTTCCGAACTTCTGTTTTTCCTGGAAAAAGGGCGCGTAACAGGAACTTACAGGACCACACGTTTTAGTATCCACTCTTATTTTCTTCATTCTGGAGAAGTTTTCTTTACAGTATCACCAGTTTTTTTACTGCTCTCAAAATTTGCCGTCTCTCCAAATAAAATAACACGTACAGACTTGGCCACAGCCAGCAAAAATTGAGGTTAATTTACACCAGGATCTAGCATTTATATTTACTTGATTTGCGAACATAAGATGGACTATTTAAGTTACCGTTCACCCAGATGAGCTACATGATTCAATCGCCTCTCAGAAGCCTGTCTTTTGCTGCACCGATGCCTTTCTGAAGATCGATATATTTCTGTGTTAGAATACGTGTATTCATAGGAGTTAGAGATAGACTAGTATTAGACTTTCTTTTACTCCAAGTTTACCTCTCTCCTTGTACCACTATATATACCCCATGAGGGTCATGGCAATACAACAACAAAGATTAGGGATTCACAACAAATATTAGACCATCTCGGAGTTAGAGATAGACTACGACTGAGGGGGAATGTTAGAATAGGTATAAGATACGAGTTGGAAATAGACTAGAAATCCTATACCTCCTTGTACTCCAAGTCTACTCCCTCCTTGTACCTCTTTATATACCCCACGAGGGTCACCGTAATACAACAACAAACAATTAGGGTTCTACAATTTCCACATGGTATCAGAGCGGTTAGTCTCACGACGCCGATCCTAGGGTTCTAAACACTTCCGCAGTGCGCCGCCCCGGGGAGATCAATCTCTCCTCGGGGGCGCGGCACCCGGTCACGATCAAAGATCGGATCGGTTTTTAGATTCAGTTCATAGTTTAGACTAGATTTTCGAAATTTTCAATCTCATAGGTTAGATCCACTTTAGCCAAATAAATCCTAAGATCTCCACGACCTCAAAAATCCGGTGAAAATCAAGCGTAGATCCCTTCACGGCGGCGCGCGACGACTGCAGCATCAAAATCGTTGAAGAACAACGGCGCATCACGGCGCCTTGCGCGTCATCTGCATGACCGCATACGCGGCCGATCTGCGGCTTCGTTCCGATCTACATCGACACATCGCTGCCAAGATCTTCAAAGCCTCAACAACAACTCGCGAAGGTGCCTGTCATCATGCAAAACAGCTGTGCCTGGCACATGCATGCAGGGCTCCAAGACCAAGGTCTGCGTACGCATGACGGCCTCCATGACATCTCACGCACCTCGGCTCCTTCGACTTCCATACGCGACGCGCATCGGCCGGCCTATCCAGGGCCCTCGCCGAGCGATCTGACGTCCGAATCACCGACAGGGCGACGAGTACATATCCGCTGACACGCCGCCCCGCTCGATCTACACTGCATCGACCCGATCTCCACCGAGCCGAAGTACGACATCAACTTGTACGACTACACCAAGATCTCCGTCGAATATCTACAGGAAGCGACTTCGACATGCACCATCCACACGCCAGGCCGGTGTGGAAAGAGATGCATGTTCGTCATCGACTTCCCGACAGCAAGGCATCTACACCACCGTCGCGGCGAGGGACGCTTCAAAGCGACGGACGACTACACGCCTGCTGCTACATCGCCAACAAATCATCGCCAAGGTCTACATCAACGTGGTCTTCATCGACAAAACTCGTCAACACACCGCCACAGCCGCTACAACCTCGTCCACAAGATGGACACACACCCTCTGACAGTACTACTGCAAGGCAACACCGACGACGGCATCGACCGCGTCCGACGGCTAAGACTGCACACAAAAACCCGGCATCACAATTGTGAAAGCCCCTACGACACAACTGCGCGCACGGTTCTGGCAAAACCGTTGTGTGCTCGGTGGGATCCTCCAGTCCTGACAAAACTGGTAGACTCACTTATGACCGCGTCCTCTGACATCTACAAGACGCCCCCGACGGTACCTCTTAAGGTGCAAAACGTCGGCCCCGACGGTACCTCTCAAGGTGCAAAACGTCATGAAAAACCACAACTGCAGCCCCGTCATATACTCCGCGCAATTTTTTTGCGCCTCCGGCATTGCGGCTACAACGACCACGACGAGTACTACATCGACCACAACACCTCGACCACGGCTACATCACGATCGGCTACCTCGACATCGACATCAAGGGCAACGTCTACAGAACTCATCGGCAACAAATCCAGTCAACAGCGTCCGCGTCATCACTTGTGTCCACGCCACTCCCGCTGTGACTGCGGGAGGGAAGAGAGGAGAGACCATCTCAGAGACGCAGTCGATGATGACGGAGGGGAGAAGACGACGGAAGCGCAAGACTTCAAATCCAGTCGCAATCGTCCGTTTCACTCCCGCTACGACTGAGGGGAAGTGTTAGAATACGTGTATTCATAGGAGTTAGAGATAGACTAGTATTAGACATTCTTGTACTCCAAGTTTACCTCTCTCCTTGTACCACTATATATACCCCATGAGGGTCATGGCAATACAACAACAAAGATTAGGAATTCACAACTTTTCACATTCTAGACTGAAATTTCTGAGAAGGCTTCAAGCTTCGCTATGAACGTCACGAGGCTTGAATTTAGATCTGCGCTACTATCATTACTAGGGGCCTCTTGTTCACCAATTAATGTCTGGTCCAGGTGCTGAATCAAATGGTGTGGCAAATGTCTGCTAATAACTGCAATGAGACCGTCAATGGCTTCTATCAATTCTTCGGTCGGTAACTCGTCCAGTAACTTCATCCACATTTCACAGGTGGCAAATATTGGTGCGACATCACACTCGGTCAGCGAAACGTCGACGACGGCGTTCTGCTTCCTGGAGTAGCTCTTCCTCTTCTTCAGAGGTTTCATGCACCTATGCAACCACAGGTTTAGGCTGTGCAGGTAAGCCTTGTGAGATGCAATCAAATTTTGGAAGTTCGAGCACAGTTTGGTGAGCTCAACCGAGAGCAGGAGGGCGGCTTGGCGTTGTGACTCAGACTCGAATGCTATTTCTACTTTGCACCTGCTGGATAGTAACTTGATCGCATGCTGACGCCGATGGCACTCGAGCATGGTTTCCCACATCCTGGTTAAACTGCAGGAGAAAAAATGAGCAGTTACTTCATCAGATGTTATATCACTACCAGTATGTAAACACTGATCTTCCTCTTCTGACGGAGTGCATATTATCTGCCAGGATCTTATAACAGATACCCAATAGCATTTCTTTCTATACAAATTGAAAGGACAAACATACTTCTCAATTAGTTCATCCAGCTGTGGTTGAAGTTTTTCATCCCTTAGATCTTCTATGTTCTTAGAAATGAAGTCTATTTTCTGAATAGCAACTAGGACTCTGGAATGCAAGTCTTTTACGGCCGCACGGGTAAAATCAGCAATGATTTGATTTTTCCCTCGCGACTCCTGGTATCCCCATCGAGGTGTGGAGAGGCCTTGGAGACATAGTGATAGTATGGCTAACTAAACTTTTCAACCTCATTTTTCGGTCAAACAAGATGCCTGAAGAATGGAGGCGGAGTACATTAGTGCCAATCTTCAAGAACAAGGGGGATGTTCAAAGTTGCACTAATTACCGTGGAATCAAGTTGATGAGCCATACAATGAAGCTATGGGAGAGAGTCATTGAGCACCGTTTAAGAAGATTGACAAGCGTGACCAAAAATCAATTTGGTTTCATGCCTGGGAGGTCTACTATGGAAGCCATCTTCTTGGTACGACAACTTATGGAGAGATACAGGGAGAAGAAGAAGGATCTTCATATGGTGTTCATTGACTTGGAGAAGGCGTATGATAAGATACCACGGAATGTCATGTGGTGGGTCTTGGAGAAACACAAAGTCTCAACAAAGTACATTACCCTCATTAAGGATATGTATGATAATGTTGTGACAAGTGTTCGAACAAGTGATGGCGACACCGATGACTTTCCAATTAAAATAGGACTGCACCAGGGGTCAGCTTTGAGCCCTTATCTCTTTACTTTGGTGATGGATGAGATCACAGAGGATATACAAGGAGATATCCCATGGTGTATGCTTTTTGCAGATGATGTGGTGCTAATTGACGATAGTCGGGCGGGGGTTAATAGAAAGTTAGAGCTGTGGAGGCGGACTCTAGAATCGAAAGGTTTTAGTCTTAGTAGAACCAAAACTGAGTACATGAGGTGCAGTTTCAGTACTACTAGGCACGATGAGGAAGAAGTTAGGCTTGATGGACAGGTGGTACCTGAGAAAGACACCTTCCGATATTTGGGGTCTATGCTCCAGAAGGATGGTGATATCGATGAAGATGTGAGTCATCGAATCAAAGCTGGTTGGATGAAGTGGCGCCAAGCTTCTGGCGTCCTCTGTGATAGGAAAGTGCCACAAAAGCTAAAAGGCAAGTTCTATAGGACGGCGATTCGACCTGCGATGTTGTATGGCGCAGAATGTTGGCCGACCAAGAGACGACATATCCAACAGTTAGGTGTAGCGGAGATGCGCATGTTGAGATGGATATGTGGCCACACAAGAAAGGACCGGGTTAGGAATGATGATATACGTGAGAGAGTTGGGGTAGCACCAATTGAAGAGAAGGTTGTCCAACACCGTCTAAGATGGTTTGGTCATATAGAACGTAGGCCTCCGGAAGCGCCATTGCATACCGGACGGATAAAGCGGGATGAGAATGTTAAGAGGGGTCGTGGTAGGCCAAACTTGACATGGGAGGAGTCTGTTAAGAGAGATCTGAAGGATTGGAATATCACCAAATAACTAGCCATGGATAGGGCTGCGTGGAAGTTAGCTATCCATATGCCAGAACCATGACCTGGTTTCGAGATCTTATGGGTTTCAACTCTAGCCTACCCCAACTTGTTTGGGAAATAAGGCTTTGTTGTTGTTGTTGACTCCTGGTCGCCGAGTTGCTTACATTTCTCATCATACCTCTTGCAGATGTTGTTACTGCCCTGAAAGTAAATCACGTGTTGGCTTTCGAAATGGAATGGACAGCATAAAATGTACTCCCTCTGTACCACAATATAACTCGTTTGGGAAGCTAAAACAGCTACCCAAAACGTCTTGTTTTATGTACAGAGGGAGTAGAAACAAGTATTTTAGCATCAGTTGTGGTAGAGAGTTCCAATGAAGGTGAACACAATAAAAAGTTCAGAAGAACCAAGGTAAATTTCATTATACTAAAAAGAAAGGGAAAATGGACCTTCTATAATAGACAATGAGATATGGAGAACATGCTTCAACAATCAAAGTGTGCACATGAAGTTGCCAAAAAAAGATTTTACCTTAACTTCACCATAAAGCTTTGTCTCCCATGCATACAGCCTATCTAGTGTTGATGTATGGATGTCAAGAATAGTCCCAGCAAGAATTCTAGACGGTGACAATTGTGAAGACACTGATCTATGCCAGGTAAGGTACTTTATCTCAGCTTGAGGAGGAGCTGCATTAAATCATTGTGCAACAAATTATTTTCACGGTAAGCAAAGTGTATGTCTGCTGGTTTACAGAAAATAAAACACAGAAGAAAAGAGAACAACAATGTCATTTGCCTGGGGAGGGTCCATGAAACTATTCTTCAGTAGAATAGTAAGAAAGTTCAACTTTCAAACACACACATCTATACCTCTTATAAAACAAAACCCCACTAAGTGTATTAATTATTTTTCTATCTCAACATGCAAGCTATCCACATCATCCATTTTCTTAGCCAATTAAATGTCCATGTCATCCCACTAACATTCATTAAAGCTAACATTTTCTTGCATGCAACATAATGTCATCTACTTTTAATCCATCAAATTGTCCACGTCAACAATTTTAATCATCAAACATAACAAAAAATCATGTCAATTAAATTTAGCTTTTCAACAACTGTGATCAATTTAATCTTCCATATTTTTTCTATAAACAAATTCATATTTCATGGGTCTTATACGAGTTTATCTAAACAATATTTTTTAAAGAGATTTCTACCGCAATGCGCGGGGTATTTTCTAGTAAACATAAATAAAACAGATATTTAAAGTATATATGATGGTAATTAGTAAGAGAATAACAGTGTTAATCAATTACAGAAATGTTGCTGAATATATTGTAGCACTTGTATGGGACAATGCTATACCGTGAAAGGAAATAAAGCTATGCTAATAACTTCAAAAGAGATAACATACGTTCAGGAACAGAAACTTCCTCCCTGCAGTGAAAGAGGAATCTTTCTAGAAAATTTGACGCCTTTGATCCATGTACTGCAGAAAAATTATTACTTCGGTTAAGTGGCAAGACAAAGTAGGAAAATGGCATGAGCAACAGAAATGTACGTTACATGATATCAAACCTATTTCTTCAGGCAATAGAGCACGGAACTGAAATTTATCTTCTTCCAAAATCATTGGAACTTGTTTTCCAGATTCACATGCCCTAAAGAATAATATCTCAATCTGTTTCAAGCCTGCAGATAAATCCTTCACCACATTGCTTACATCAGGATAAACTTCCACATTAACTGGGGTCATGGCAGGAATTTCATCATTTTCATTTATGAGAATATCTATTACTCTCCTCTTTCCTTTGAACCTGTTTTCTGGAGCAATATTTCCTGAAACCATACTCTCCGAGGCATGAGATGTAGTAGACTGTTCTGTTAATATGTTTTCAGCAGACAAATAATTGCGGTTCTTGGACACCTGCGATGAAGTTTCAGTGGATGGATTTTTGGAACAATCCTCATATGCAGAAAGGTTCACTCCATCAAGACATTTTCTAATAAGAGATCCTGTGTTTCTAAGTGACACGGTATAATCATAGTGAGCAGATGCAAGCGCACATCTTCCGTCGATTGCCTCTCTAACAAAACGCTTCCTCTCCTTGCATAACACAAGGACCTTGTCGTCTTCAGTTGTCTTAGAAGATGTCACCCCCATTCTTAAGTGTAACAGCCAACAGCATGCAAAGTCAAGAAATATTACTGACACATGAAAAATCCATGACAGTTGCCGAGATTAACCGTAAGACACCTGACTGTTATTTGCATGCAACTGTGTTTAGATGATGCAGTTTGCGCCTATGATGCTGCAATGTTTAAAATCAATCGCAGTTAGAAAAAAAGTAGGACAAACAAAGCCAGCAGGAATGAAAACTTCACAAAGTGGAAAATACATAACACGTTTTAACTGAAAGTCACACTGAATGAAGCATAACTGAGCTGTAAAATAACTAAGCACCTGCCAAAGAAATAAGAACTGAACTGAACAGTACCAAGGTGAAAACACAACTCCGGTCAGTTGCATCAAGGCTCATCAGTTATCACTGGAAGGAAGTGTGCAGGATTTCTAACATCAACAAAATTCTTTCGCCATGTGCAAAAATTCAAGCTAGTCGACCACAGTCTCAACTACTCCCTCCGTTCTGAATTAATTGACTCAGATTTAATCTGAGTCAATTAATTCAGAACGGAGGGAGTAAGTGTTAAGTAGAGTACTACCTAGAACGCCAAAGCAAATGTTACTTAGTACTACAAACTCTCAAAAAACAGCGTGCTGTCTCGGGCCATTAAGCAGCCAACACTAGTTGTGTTTACTCCAATCCGCTCTAGCACACGCGAAATCGACTCCACCCAAGAGGAACCCAGAGCTTAAAAGGAAGTTCACCTACCCGAGCGGGCCTGTGCTCCTCCACGCGCCACCCAAGAGGAACCCAGAGCTTAAAAGGAAGTTCACCTACCCGAGCGGGTAGCCACTTGAACCACGACCCGGTCCCCGGCGCGGCCTTTCTCCGAACGCCTCCGCGGCGCGCTCGGCGACGGAGCAGAGGAGACGGTATAGGGGCAGGGAAGCGGCAAGCGGTTCGAGGGGAAGATGAGGAGTGTGGCGCGTGGAGGAGCACAGGCTGCACAGGAGGACGCCATTGCCGTCCCGTCGCTTATAGGCATCGCCATTCGCCGGAGGACAGCAGAGCGCCATTATTCCGCGGACGGAGTAACTTTTTTTTTTTGAGCGTACCGCGGACGGAGGGAGTAACTGCGCAGATGTGAACGTGTGTGGCGCAAGGCCTTTTCCTGCGTGGGCCCCCGCCGAGGGGTCACTCTCCCTGTCGGGCCCCAATCCATCCCACATTTATGGCACATGCAGCCCATCTACTTAGACAGCCGAGCCCACGCCACCGCAGGCCCATAAGCCCAGCCCACCGAGAGAGAGACCCATCTCGCCTCAGGATCCGGCCCACATAAACCCGCTCAGCCCCGTCTCCTCCTATTTCCTTCCTTCCCAGTTCAAACCTTCCGCTGCCGTAATCTTCTCCCCCGAAACCTCACGATTTCCGGCACCCAAATCTGCTGCTGGTTAATTCGCAGTAATTGGTGCGCGAGCAATCAGCGCGCCGACCCCGATCCCTCGACCGTTGCTTGCCACCTACCTCCCTCTCGCAGGTTCGCGCACGTCCCGCTCCTCCTCCTCTCCCCGCTCCATTTCTTGGTGGTGGTGGGTTTCCGTTCTTGATTCGGGCCGTGTGGCGGTTTCCGGATTCGCGGTTCGATTTGTGCGCTCGGGTGCTGGGAGGTTTTGAATTGCGGGTGAGGCTCGGTTCTTGGTGTTGTGGTGGTGGTGGGACTGGTGCGTTGTTGGTTCTGTGTGCCACCTGTTCGACCGATTTCCTCACTCGACTTCGTTAGCTGCGGCAGCCGGCGAGTGTATGCTAGTTAGGCAGTGTCTTGCAAAGGGTATATGTAATTCCGGGAATATTGTTGCAGATGTCTTTTCGTGCCTGGTTCCTAACTTCTTGTTGGTTTATTCTTTTCTGCTTCTACTCCCTGAAGATGTGATTTGGCGTAGCATCTTGTTTGTCTAGAATTTCTTTGCCGGTCAACTTGGGCTATTCAGTATTATTAACTTCTTGTACTCCCTCCGTGTCAAAATATAAGTCGCACTAGTCACTTACCACACACATGTATGTAGACATGTTTTAGTGCAAGATTCACTAGTCACTTACATGAATCTTGCACTAAAATATGTCTACATACATATGTGTGGTAAGTGACTAGTGCGACTTATATTTTGATACGGAGGGAGTATGATTTAGTCAGTGGTTATTTTCTTGCTGACCAAGATCCGATCCATGTAGGGACTCAGTTCGTGGGGATCTGTGAATCTTCAACAGTTCCCGTAAGATGAGAAGATTCTTTTTCTTCGGATCCTCCACAGCGAACGAGGGGACTGGCAATGGGACACAGGTGAGGATGGCAAGAGTAGGAACAAGCATAAGAAGACAGTGCAGGAAGGCGAGGGCGATGCCAATTCTAGTTCCAGGTCCGATGACCATGGCGCGAGGATATCGAGATCACGAAGCCGCCGTGGAAAACTGAACAATGAGGAACCATCCAATCCGAAGCAGCTCAGGAGGTGCATGTCATTCTCATCCGCTGCCAGCAACAATTTCTTGAAGGAACGAAGCTATAGCTTCTCGGGTGATGTTCCTGGTTCTTTCTATAATGAATCTGATGCACCTCGTCACGCCGAAGATGTCAAGTAAGTTTTTGGATTACATGATGGTTGTATCAGTATCCCCTAAAATTTAGGATGTTGCTGTGATCATTGATCAAACAAGTATGTGTTTATTGACACCAGTATCCCCGTTCCATTCTAATAATGACAGGAAAAGAAAACTAAAAAGCTCATTATACGTTGGTTATTTATCTCTGCAAACTTCGCTCATTTCAGTCCATGAGCTATCCTTGTAAACTCTTAATTATTCGTCAAATGTCCCTCCTGCAAAATTTTCAGCTTCAATGTACATGCAGCTTGCTTTACGCATTGTTCACCACTCCATTATTTGTAGGAGATATATCCCACCCCATTGTTGTTCTTGGTTAGCTTTACAGTTAAAGATTGTTCTTGTGATTGTTTTCCGTTTTATCTATAACAGTTGTCCGATTATATCTATGAAAATTATCCGATAAAACTTCCATCGTGACTCATTCTGATTATTTTACTTGCAGTCACTATGCATGGTCACCAGAAAGGCGTCCAGTTTTAAGAGAACACTCGATAAAGGTTCCAAAAGCACATTCAGTTCTGGAAACTGACTCTCCTCGTTCAAGATGCTATTCATGCTCAACAGGGCACTCTCCTCCTACCTCCCCTGTTGCCCTAAGATGCAGGTCTACACGGCTAGGCAATTTATTGAACAAGAATGAAGTTCTAGATCGGTATATTGAGGGAGAGCAGGAAGCTGCCATTCAAAATGAGAAACGGAGGCAGAACTCTCCCACCAGATCTGTGGGATCGAATTCTAGAAGGCCACCTCGACCCCATTATACTGTGCCATCTTTTCAAAAATCAATGAAAGAGAGCCTTGAGACCTACCCAAATGGAATGCAAATGATGCCTATCTCCATCAACTCGCTCAAGAACGTGCAAATGACTCCTGCAAGAATACAACACTTAGTCATGCAAGTGTTTTGGATGATTTTGGAAGATTGCCACAGTAGAAGATTACAAATCAGAAAGTTTTCCATCTGTTGAAGATATCTACGAGGATTTCCAAGATCTGCAACCTTCAAATGTCATTCAGGATACCCACCAGTATTATCATGATAATGACATGGACTTTGCCCTAGAAGGGCAAGAAACTGATGACAAGTTGCTTCAAAGGGCAAAAGAAGTTGAACAGAGGTTTATAGGTCTCTGTGGAGACAGTTATGAGCTTAACATGTCCAGATATAAGCGATTAAGTTCAAATGAAGTGTTCCAATTGCTTCAGAGTTTGACTGAAGATAGGAGGCAGCTAGCAGATGAACTGTCTTCACAGATTAAGGCACGCCTTACTGAAAGGTTTAATGCCAAAGAGCAGTACAAACAATCAATGAAGGAGTTGGACATCAGAACTAGAAAGTTGGAGAAGGAGAAGACTGAAATACAAAGTGCTTTGGAGACAGAGATCGACAGGAGGTCAAACGACTGGTCAGCCAGGCTATCGAGATTTCAATCTGAAGAAGAGAGACTGCGTGAACGGGTGAGAGAACTTGCAGAGAAAAATGTCTCCTTTCAGAGAGAACTCACTTCTCTTGAAGCAAACAGAGTTGATGCATCTGAAAAGGTTGCAAGTTTGGAAATGCAAAATATAAAACTAACTGATGAGCTAGAGAAAGTCAGAAACGAGCACAACAATCTCCACAATTCTTCAGTAGAGTTGCATGCTCGGTTTACCAAGGCTGCAGAGGAAAAGGATCATATCAGAGGATTCTTGAAAGATAAGGAGGGTGATAACAAGGCATTGCACCAAGTGGTTGCAAGGCTACAAACAATATGCAATGAGCAAGAAAAGACAATTGCTGGTCTGAGACAGGGTTCAGTGCCGAATTAGACAAGGAATCTGCTGGATGCAGCAGTGAGAGAAAGAGTAGGATGCGAATGAGCTTAATAGACTGACAGGAGTGGAGCAGAAGTTGAGAGGTGAAGTTCAATCTCGTCGTCTTGAAGTAGAATCTCTTAGGCAAGAAAACATTGCACTCTTAAATCGTCTACAAAGTACTGAAAATGGGTCTAGCTTTTCCTCAATTCGCCTTGGCCAGGAACTTCAGGCCAGAGTAGACAATTTGCAGATACAAGGCTTGTCGTTGCTTGATAAGACTAGCCAACTTTGCACCAATTGTTGGACCTTGTGAAATACAGGAGGCACGAAAATGAAAATGACAGAGATATTGATGCATTAGACTACACACTTGAGTTCCAGAGCATCAAAGGAGGAATTGACAATCTGAAAAGAAGCTTGCGGGCAACCAATGCTGTGCTCGCTGAAAGCAGAATTTGAAAGAAAAATCTGGAGAGGCTGCGGTTGGAGTTAGTTCTCCCAGGGAGCAGAAGGATGAGCTATATCTGGTATGAAAGCACATATTCTGTGCAGTAACTTTTTTTAATATGCTTCCCTGTTTCTTTCGCTGTTGGGATAAGAACCATAGATTGATTTAGAGTCACATGTATGTTTTTATAACGAAAGAGTGACATAAGATCTTTTATATGATATCCTAGTGAGTCGAGTCAAATCAAAGCTTGCTTAAACTAACTATTATGGAAAGTTGGAAAGTCTAAATGTTTCAGTAGGTGCTGAACCTTGATCCAATTTTTCCATTATTTGTTATTACTGTAGGTTGATTCTGAAATCAAGCTGAAAGAAGAGGCTCTTCTAAATAGAGTACTGAAGGAGGCACTTTTGTCAAAGGAACTTGACATTGAACAGTTGCAGTCAGACGTGGCATCTTTGCTTCGTATCCAAGACGTGATGAGAAATGAGGTCCAGAGAGTCCAAGATGAACTGTCCTGCATCACCCATAAGGCTAAACATATGGAGCTTCAGGTATCATCCTATCCAAATATTCCCTAACAAGGCAGTACGTCATTCTTGTTTGGTAAAGGTGGATTTGGAGACTGACTTATTTATTATTGATGGATGTCGAAGACCATTGGACTGCTCAAATCAAGTTGTTTTAAGCTGCCTTTTTTTTCTCGTCAGCTAGTCATGGCCAGCCTAGAATTTTTCTATGCTGGTTTCTATGTTTGTGGCATATTTGTTGCAAATACTCCTTCAGCATCTGCAGCCTGTATCCTTTGTGTTTACATATTTGTTGCACCTAGCAGGGTTCGAGGAAAGACGAGTCGATCAGCCAGATCCAGCAGGATTTCCAAGAATCCGCCAAGGAGCTAAGCGCCCTGAGAGGACAGCTGAAGATAGTAACCGACGAAAGGGACCTCTCGTGGAAGGAAGCGAAGCAGCTTCGCAACGACCAGCATCATGCAGAGTGAGGTCGCCTCGCTCAAGAAAAGATCGAATCCCTCGAAGAAGACATCCTTGTCAAGGAAGGGCAGATCTCGATTCTGCAGGACAACATCTACAAGCCGCCGCTCGACTTCATCTGCAGCCCCACGACGATGAAGCAGTTCGGCATGGAGTGAAAATTGCACAGAGAAAGTAAAGGAAAGGTTTTACAGCAGAGCTCTTGAGATGATAGTAAAACTTCTTTTATACTTTGTGAACAGGGAGATGTTAGATGCCTATGCTGCATAGGCTGTTCATATGCTTCGATAGTATTTTCAGTAAGTACCACCATAGCGACTTGTTGTCGAACTGAACAGCTCGACACCTTTTGTACAGCAATGCTTACATCACCACCTGTGATGGTCTTGCTGCGCTTTTCTTAATAAGCTTGTGCACTGTTGTCTGGCGATGATAATGTTGTGAATCGTCCCTTTCCGGTGGTTTTCAATTTCTTTTTTGCTCGCTTGTCCTTGTATGTGTTGTTTGTCTTCCAAGCGCGGATTACATCTAGTGTAAAGCTATGCATACATCTGTCACCGACTGTTTCAACTTGTGATAACCGTTTTAGTTTCTGGACTAGATACATGTGGTGATGATGATGCACTTACCATCCATTTTAACTACTCAATTTCTTCTTGTTCACTTGTCACTGTACATATGATCTTCTTGGCGTGCTCTGAACTTCACATTTGTCACAAGTTATTGCCCAGTGGCGAGTGACTGAGAGTTACGGACATGGACTTCATGCCATCTTGTCTAAGGACTAAGGGGCTGCTACATCGATCACGCAACTTGCGTTTTGACTAGGTGTGATGTGGTTCACTGTTCTGGATAATACGGTCTGCATCGATCGATCGATCACGAACGGAAATATCTCAAAAATGGTTTTCAAAAGGAAAAGAAAAATGGTTTTCTGAACATGTGGGGGGACACTTGCATATAGTTGCATTGATCACAGGAGCTCTGACTCGTATTATATTTTCTTGCTTTGGATTGGCGTCGTTATCCCCTGACAGGAACCCTGCTTGAATGCGGCGTCGTGTCATCTAGCTCCATCCAAAGTCAAAACGACGCTCCTTCCATGTCCCGGTGCTCCGTGCCCCACCTACACACACGGCCTGGCCTGCATATATCGCCGTGCATTGCCGCACGCACAGAGCGACGAGCCGAGGCGTCCGGTGCGCAGTGAGCAAACAATCAGAAGAGAAGAGATCGGCCATGGCGACCGTGTGCACGCTCCTGTTCGCCGCCCTTCTCCCACCGCTCGCTGTGCTCCTGCTCGCCGTGGCCGGCCGCGCCGCGGTGCGCGGGGTGGGCTCGCTAGCGCGCGCGCACTTCGCGTGGCCGGCGGGGTCGCCGTTCATGCACGTGGACCTGGCCCGGGGGCGGAAGGGCGGCCGGTGGGCGGCGCGGGAGCAGCGGGACAACGAGCTGCGGGTGTCGCGGTACCGAAGGAGGAGGAATAAGAGCGGCGATGAGGAGGAGGAGGAGGATGCGGGAGCGGTGGAGTGCGTGTTCTGCCTGAGCGGCGTGGAGGACGGGGAGGAGGTGCGGGAGCTGCGGTGCCGGCACGTGTTCCACCGGGCCTGCCTCGACCGGTGGCTGGCGACGCCGCTCGCCACGTGCCCGCTCTGCCGCTCCCGCCTCCTCACGGCGCCGCCGATGATGCCCGAGGAGGAGGAGGAGGAGTTCGACCTGGACTCCGACCTGGTGCTGCTCATGGCGTACGTGCACGGCGGCAGCACCTGGTTCTGGTCGCCATGATCCATGTCGTCCGCCGTCCTGTACCGCGTACGGACAGACGTACGTACACGTACAGTAGCAGTCTGCAGCCGTTTTTTGTTTAATGTTTTGTGATTAGCTGGATAGATGCTTTTGTTTTTGGGCATGTATGGGTTTGTGTACGGCAAGCAGGATGCTGGATGGTATGGAGCTTAGCTTGTTTGTGCAGTTTTTTAATGGCGGATCAGTGCATGAACTCGCATGCATGGCAGGCTGGCATGCAGAGCGTGGTGCTTGGGTGGTCGCCACGTACGTATGGTCGAGCGCACGTTGTTCCCGCCGGGGTCGACGTGTGTCAAGACGACGGCCTCGTCTCCTAGCTAAATCTCTCTCTCTCGATTTCTCGATCGATCGACTGCGGAAGTCGCATCTTGTGCCTTTGGGTTTTAATTTCGCGCGTTGACGCCGTCGATCTGGCCTTTAAGCTCGTCGACGGCGGCATGCAAATTAATGTAGGACCGAGAAGTCTTATTAGCCGACGACGCGGGTGGATGCTAGGAGGAGTCGCTGATAGACATATTTGGCTTTTACTTCGTAGGTGGTAGTGATCACTTTATTTTCTTTAAAAAAATCACAAATCATATTTTTAAAAAATCTATAGAAACAACATGCATGATTTTTTTAGATAGAATGCTAGAGGCCAAAATGATACACAATCTTGAACCCAACTTACAACATCTAACTGCACACACAAGATGCACAACAACCGAAGGAGCGGGCGACACTAAGAACTACTCCAATGAGGTTGAAAACTAGCAGCAAAGGTATTAGGCCAAAGCACGTCCTCAAGTTCAGCCCAACTCACCGACACACCCTTGACACGAGCAAAGTCGTCAGATTGAAGCTCACCCTAGAGCCAAAGCCTTGGGGGTGAAAACACACGTTGTACACCGCCAAACCTGCACAATCTCAACCGATACACACAAAAGAGCACCTTATCACATAGGCACAACAAGGAGGTCAAAACAAAGGAACACAGAGAATGCAAAGCGAGATACAAGATTTGTTGGAGGTAGCATGCCAAAATAGCTCCGCCGCCCAACCTCCCGAGAGTTACCCACCATAAGCTCCAAGGCGGCTTTCAATAAAGAGCATGACGTAGAGCACCGCCACCACAAGATCTGAGAATCTTGGGTTAATTTCCACCACGATCACGTAGGAGGGAAGAGAGTAGCCACAACAACGTCTTTAAGAATGGAACGACGTTCATGACCGCCATCGCCGTGGCCTCGAAAAAAAATCCTGGGCGAGGGTTTCTCCTCGGCATGACCTCTCCACCTCTCTCACAGGGCGAGGGACGGCCATGGAGTTTGTCTTATTCGTTTTTAATTTACAAATATTACAAATATGATTTTTTTAAAGTATTGTGAGCTTTGAAACTCATGAGGGAGAATGATGGCTTCAGGAGATGTTATACTCCCTCCATCCTAAATTAATTGACTAATTGATGCAGATTTTTCTAAATATGAATGTATGTAGAAATTTTTTTGTATGTAGATATATTTTTGTTCAAATAATCTACGTCAGATATTTTGAGAGTTCTTGTTAGTAGGATATGTTATTGTATTACACAGGAAAATTCAAAGGAAGTGCACGCCGCACGCAGGAGCTATGAAGTACTCCCTCCGTTCTGAAATACTTGACTCTAAACTGAGTGTATCTAGATGTGTTTCTTATCTAGATACACTTAGTTAGAAATCAAGTATTTGTGAACGGAGGGAGTATGACGTGCCTTGAAAGATCCAAGCTCGACAGACAGAGTGCATGCATCGTCGGAGCTGGGCACCTGTCCTCCGCGCTCAGTGTCTAACTGTCAACCCGGCACCTGTACTCCCTCGATTCTGCAGCGCAGCTAGCATCTACGTGGCGTGCTGGAAGCCAGCTATCTGGACTCTGGAGCAGGTCTGGTTTCGTACGCAGTGGGCCGCGTCTGTATATCATCTCTAGATCACGCCGCCGGATGCCAGTTCTACCACGCCGTGCCGGCCCGTCGAAGCCACGCTTTTAACTGGGCCGCAAGCCTGACATGTGGTTTAACGTTTTTTTTTTAACAAATGTGGTTTAACTTGTCCACTGTCTATCCACTCACAAAATAACTGGTCCACTGTCTCATCCCGTTTTAGACAAAAAAAGAAAGAAAAAAACACCACATAGCCACCTTTGCAGGTCTGTGAATACGAAAATATACCACACTCACTAATCTGAAAAAGCGTACAACACCAATCTCAATCGGGCCCCCCTCTCTGGATTATTTAGCTCTGTTTGGCTTCGACACCCGAAGCCACCATGCCATCCACAACTTTCAAGACACTAAATTTGCACCAGACGATGACATGGAGGCATAAGGGTGCTAATTTTATATAACTAAATAGTTCATCCCCACTAACCTATTTCTCTAAACATGCAGCATATCTACCTCATCAGGCCCACTCCAACCTCACTCATGTTGCCACGTCACATTAAAAATATTTGATCATATTTTTTCGCACGAGCGGCTCCACTTCGTCTTCGCCTCTCACTACATATAGCATTCATGGCTACACTTCTTATTCCTCTTCCCAATCCCTCACACAGGACACAACCTTCCGGAACCTACCTGTTCATCTCGCGCTGGCACCGTTCTGCCGCCGAATCTGAGATATGGTCATCTGGCGCTGGCACCGTTCTGCCCTCGCCGCTGGCCCATGTCGTGCGATGACTGCAAGGTAATAAGCGGATCTTCCTGGACACCATCTGACGAGTAGAGGAGTTCTTCATCTGGAGCAACTTCTTGTGCGCGGCGCCGCTCTCTCTCGCCGGCCGCGAAACTGCAACAGCTGCACACATCCACCGCACCCTCTCCCTTGGAGCTCCTTGGCCAACCCTGCTCCACTCGGCGTCTCTCCTACAGGTGCCACATTCATCTCCCTACCTCCCAGCACATGCTTCCTAACTCTGATAAATTGCAGGTGCCTGACGCCCCCATAGTCTCCATGGCGCATGCTTGCCCTTCTTTGCAGCAAAATAATCTCACTTCTTAGGTATTTTCACATGCCAATATATGACATCCTTGGACAGATTTATGACCATTTACTGATTGTGTGGCGATTCAACAATGCCTAAGAACCGAGGCTCATGTTCCCCTATGCAGACTCTTTGTGATGAACTGAGGGCTGAGAATCAAACACTCTTCAGTTCCGCTTTTCTCAAATTCACGTAAATTACAGCTTTTTTTGGTTTCACGCTACTCCATAATTCTCACAGCCATTTTTTTCAAGAACACGCAAGAGAATTGCGTGTCTTCTTTATTAAGACAGAGAGAGAAATCGATTACAACGCACCCAAGTTAGAGATCACAAGCGATCCCCAACTTCTGAACCAACGCAACTACTCACGCACGAGTTCGTCCGCTCCACACAATTTTGCTCTCTCCCACAACTCCCATTCATCACGGATTTTCCTGCATACTGTCCAAGGCAGCAAGGCAATCTTATCAAAGACGCGACTTTTTCTCTCTAACCACAGCCATCTCGCTACCAGGATGACGAGCGAGTTCAAGTCCTTCTTCTTGCCATTCGGAACCGCTGTCGCCAACTCTCTCCACCAGTCCGCCAGACAGGACTGCGCAGTGGGAGTGAATCTATGTAGTCTCCTCGGCAGGAGCATCTCATACCACACTTCGCGCGAGAAGGAGCATTGGACTGTCAAGTGTTCCGCGGTCTCCTATTCCTAACAGCACAGCGGGCACACGGCCGGGTGCTCCATGGCGCGGCGCGCCAGCCTGTCCGCCGTCCACAATCTTCCCCGAAGGGCAAACCACATGTGCAGTTTGTATAGCAGCGGGGCCCCAGATCCCCATAGCTCTGTGGCGCCCGGGAACCCCTCTCTGGCGATGAAGAACGCATTGTAGGCTGATGTATACGTCCCCTTTTCTGTCAGCTTCCAAGTGAATTTATCCGGCTCCGCACTGAGTTCGCAGGTGGACAACCGCTCCCAGATGTCTAGAAACTCGGCGATTGCGGGAATAGATGGTGCGCCCCTAATGCCAGCAACCCAATTGTGGTCGGGGAGCGCCTCCGCCACCGAAATCTAGAGGCCCGCCGAGCTCACGAACTTGATCAAATTGGGCGCCAACATCTCGATGCTCTGCCCCCCTATCCATCTGCTGGTCCAGAATTTCAGGCTCTGCCCGTTCCCAAGCTCGCACTTGATGCATGAATTGCAGAGTTCTTTCGCTTCTGGTGCCAGCTTGAAATCCAGGCCCTGCCAGGGCTTTTCTGCTCCAGACATCTGCAGCCAGCGCCAGCGAGCTCGCGGTGCGTAGTTCATGAGTCGCATGTCCTTAATGCCTAGCCCGCCAAGTTCTTTAGGTATACAGATCAATCGCCAGGCGACAACGCAGTGCCCCTTCCGTGCTTCCTTCGATGCCGACCAGAAGAAACCCCTCAACAGCTTCTCTGCACAGGTGAAGAACCACGGCGGCAGATCCAAGGACAGCATGTGATAGATTGTTGTGGCCGACAAGGTAGAATCGATGAACACCAGCCTTCCACTCTTCTGCATCAACGAGGCTTTCCACAAGGGGAAGTGCCCTGCAATTTTATCCACTAGTGGCTGCAAATCCACCTTTGACAGACTTCCCACAGTCAGCGACAGGCCCAAGTATTGAATTGGGAAGTTCTTCACCGGGCACCCCAAAACATCCAGCACCGGCTGCAAATCCAGCTCCTCACAACGAATTGGTGACGCTGAACTCTTGGCCAAATTGCAGCGCAAGCCCGATGCGCCCCCAAACAGCTCCAGTAGTTGAATTGCAGCAGTGGCTTCCTCCACTGTTGGCCTAATGAATAAAACCACATCATCCGCAAACAGGGACAGACGATGATGAATTCCACATTCCGACACTGGTGCAAACAACCCACTCTCCTCCGCCAGCTTGAACACCGCATTAAGTACATCCATCACTAGGATAAAGAACATCGGGGAGCTGGGGTCACCTTGCCGTAGCCCCTGGCGTGCCAAAATTGATCACCTGCGTTTCCATTGACAAGCACCCTCGTTGATTGGGTGGACAACATCGTTGCCAGCCGCGCAATCCACCTCGGGCCAAAGCCCCTCTGTCGCAGCACCTCGATGAGAAACGGCCAAGCTACCGTATCAAAAGCCTTAGCCACGTCCAATTTCAGCATCAACGCGGGGAATTGCCGCCTGTGAAGGCTCCGCACAGAATTCTTCACCATGAAGAAATTGTCTTGGATTGCCTGCCCCTTCACGAAGGCACTCTGGTTGCCGTCCACTAGCTCTGGCAGCGGCCTAGCCAAACGCGCCGCCATGGTCTTTGATACTATCTTGGCGAAACTGTGAACGAGGCTTATGGGCCTGAAATCGCTGACTTCCACCGCCGCTTCCTTCTTTGGCAGCAGAGTGATGAGGGCATCATTCACCTTCGCGTAACCTCTGCCATCCGCTGAATCAAACCAACTCACCGCGCGCATTACCGTGTCCTTGATCAGCGGCCAAGCCACTTGATAGAATCGCGCTGTGAAACCATCCGGCCCCGGCGCCTTGTCCTTTGGCAAGGACTTGATTGTTTCCCAGATTTCTGCCTCCGAGAAAGGTAACTCCAGGCCCGACAGATCCAACCGCGACAAATTCAGCGCCTCTAGATTGATCGCGTGATCCCTAATCGCCGGCACACCCAGCAACCCCTCGAAGTGTTCTGTTGCCAGGCCGCACATCCCCTGCGTATCCGTCGTCGTCACATCATTCCTCCGCAGCCTGAATATGTGGCCTTCTTCTGATGCTCGCATGAATGTGGAAGAACGTGGTGTTCGCGTCCCCTTCCTGTAACCACGCAATCCTCAAGCGCTGGCGAGCAATCGTCCCCTCGAGCGATGCAAGCCCCAGCAGCTTCTTCTTCAACTGTCCCCGAAGCCAAAACTCGCTCTGATTCAGCGGCCTACGATCCATCGCTTTGTCGAGTTGCAAAATCACCTCGTTGGCCATGAGAATTTGCTCCTTCATGTTTCCCACTCTCCGCTGGCTCCATGTCGACAGAACTCGCGCCGTGGAGCGCAATCTGTTACTGAGATCAATGAACAGATCCTGATGCTATTCCACATCGAACCAGCCCGCCGCCACAGCCTCCTGAAACCCTTCCAGTTTCGGCCAAAAGGACTGAAAGTGGAATCTTGATTTGCGCTGGTAGGAGACGTTGGTCGACAGCATGATTGCGCAGTGGTCTGACATCGCAGATGAGAGCGCTTGGAGCAGGCAATTAGGGTATTGCCCTTCCCAATCCACTGTACAGAACCACCTGTCGAGCTTCTCCAGGGTCGGCGTTCTTCTCTCATTACTCCACGTGTATCTCCGGCCAATCAGCTCTTGCTCCTTCAACTCCAAATCATTCAGACAACGCCTGAATCTTCCCATCATGCATCGATGTAATCTGTCATTGTTCTTATCCGCTGCTTCCAAAATCATGTTGAAATCCCCAGTTACGGCCCAACTGCCTGGGAAAGCGGCCCGTATTGCCCGCAGCTCGTCAAGAAACTGGGCCTTCAGTTGGACCAGCGTTGGCCCATATACAGTGGAAAACGACCAGGGATCTTCTCCATCGAGGCTACACGTGATCGTCACGGCGAACACGTCCACTTGTGTCCGTGTCACGAGGACACGACTAGACTTCCACGCTACAATGATCCCCCTGCCGTGTTATTCGCTGGGAGCGCCTCAAAACCATCAAAGCTTGGTGAAAGTGCATGCTTGCCCCCATGCGTGGTTTTGGTAATTAATGACAATCCTTATGGACTAATGTTTGCATTGAGATATTCTTGTAGATCATGTCCATAGGAAAAGATTGGAGTTCATGTGTTGGACTCTAGAAGATTATATGATGATCAATGCTCTATTCATGGTTTTATATGAAGAATGGTCATATGTAGAGAAGATGAAGTGCAAGTTCAAGAGAAGCATCTCGAAGAAATCATATGCATGAAGCTTGCCACCCATTTGGAGATAATGGTCAAGTGAAGATGTTCCTAAGAGTGGCAGTCCCATCTTGGTGTATGGGGGAGCAACATTTGAATCTTCACCAAGCAAAGAGCAATCAAGAAAGGTGTTCCATCTTGAGAGAGCAAGATCGGCATCATCGAGCTCAAGTGGAATGCGCAAGGCAAAGGTATGATCTTGATAGGTTTTCTATTTTACCGGTCTCATGTTGTTAGTGGGAGACCGTGTTTTAGGATAGACGGCGTACTATCAAGAGGGGTTCTCAAGTGAGTAACTTGATCGCATCTTTGTGGAGAGCTCATACCGTTGCATACTTGGCATATCATCTTTCTTCGTTCTTATTTGGGTTTTCTCCTTGTTGTGTTTTGGTGCTTGTCGTGATTTTCATGACAAGCCCAAGTTCTTCGAAAACGGATTTCTTATGGAAAACTTGTTGCGTTTTCGTGTTGGAAATATTATCGGTCCACCTTCGAGATAGGGTCCACACCTCTCCATGTGTGGTATCCCCTCTATATTTGTGACCCTTAATATTTCCAACGCAATTGGATTCACCTGTTTTGGAGTTCATACGAGAAAGTTATTGCATTTCAGGTTTTGCAGTTTCACTGTTTTCAGGTCGGAGTCTCCGGTGACCGGAGTCTCCGGTCCTTGGTTTTCCTCGGAGAGTGTTTTTCTTGTTCAGCCCCTGGTGGGGGCCGGAGTTTCCGGCCCAAGGGGCCGGAGTATCCGCCCCAGGCCGGAGTTTCCGGTCCCAGGGGCCGGAGTTTCTGCCTGAGCTTCTCTTGTCTGTTTGTTGTTCACCTCCTGGTGGGGGCCGGAGTTTCCGCCCCAGGCCGGAGTATCCGGTCACTTGGACCGGAAACTCCGGTGTGAATCTGGCTGCAACGGCTACTTTTCTGGGAGGGGTATAAATACCCCTCCACCTTCCTCCAGCCAGCTAGCTCAGCCCAGCAACCTTTGCTTTCTCTCTCCTCCATTGTTGCAAGCTCATTTTCTTGATATCTCCCAATCCCTCCACCCAAACTCTTTGATCTTTGGAGGATTGAAGGAGAAGACCTAGATCTACATTTCCACCAATCAATATCTCCTCTAAGTGAGGGGAACATAGTGGATCTAGTTCTTGGAGTTCTTGAGTGGTTCTCCTCTTTGTTCTTCCTCTCTTATTCCTCCATAAGCATTTGTTGCTTTGTTGGAATTTGAGAGTGGAGGACTTGAGCGCTTGTGCTCTTGCCTTTTGCATTTGGTGCATCGGTGTGCTCTCCACGAGGATTCGTGGAAGTTGAAAGCTTGTGAACTTGTTACTCTTGGGTCCTTGGACCCTAGACGCCTTTGTGGTGGTTGGACCCTTGTGTGGTCACTTGAAGCCGTTCGTTAGCCCCCAATCCCATTGTGGGTTGTGCCTCGGATTGTTGTTGAAAGCCGTTCGGGAGCCCCCAATCCCTTTGTGGGTTGTGCCTCGGATTGTTGTTGAAAGGCTCTGGATTCCGCCTCGAAGGAATACCGATAATGGAAGGTGAACCAAACCTTTGTGGTGCGGTTCATTGGAGAAGAAGGTGAAACCTTTGTGGTTGTTGAACCGTTGTGTCGGTTCACACCTCTCCAACGAGACGTACTCCCTTTCAAGGAGGAACTCGGGAATACTTCCTCGTCTCCGTGTGCTTCGGTTATTTCTATACCCGAGCTTTTTACTTATGCACTTTACATTGTGATAGCCTTCGTGCTTGAAGTATTCTATATTGCTATCACCTTGTTGCTTGTCTTGCTTAGCATAAGTTGTTGGTGCACATAGGTGAGCCTAGTTTATTTAGGTTGTTGGCTTGTTAATTTAAACACCTAGTTTTATTCCGCAATTAGCAAGCCGAAACCGGAAAAGTTTTAATCGCCTATTCACCCCCCCCCTCTCTAGGCGACATCATTGTCCTTTCACTTGGCCCGAGCAAGCTCAAGACCGAGAATCTGTCCACATTTGCCAATTTGGATTCGACAATGCATACAATGGACGCCTCCGCCTCTTCCACCATAGCCCGCAGCACCGTTCCTCTATTAGGACCATTCAACCCTCTCGGGTTCCACACTACTACGTTATTATTCATACTATTCATGGAGATTGATGTTTGATCCACTCCACCACCACCACAACACACTCAAGCATCGAGTTCCAACGGCCCTGCACGAGGGTCGAAGAAGAACATCTTTGCGATCGCCTCCAGCCGGATGTCCGGCATTGGGTCCTTGAAGTAGTCTCCGTACTTCTCTAAGCAATCAATCGGTGCTTCCCCTTCCACATCACAGATGCCGAGCCTCGTCATTAACACCTTCTGTGCCCTTTTGACATATGTGGTTGTCGTGGTAGGAGCTAGAGCCGCAATGCGCGCGCTCCTTCGACGGTCTTCTTCCGCAACAAACAGCTTTCGCCTCCTTCCTCGCTGCATGTCTGGTAAGGGCAGCACCGGCGCCACGATGTGCTGCCTCAGCTGGGATATAACCGCTCTCAGGTTGCCCTCATCCACAGTGTTACACGCCGGGGTCGTGAAACCACGTGACGGAGACGTTGGCGCCGAGATCGACTGCCTGGAGTGCAGAGATGCCGACACAGTCGCTGCCAAGCTGGCCCTACTAGCCACTTCATCCTCCCGCCCCGGGTCCTCAGCCAGAATCTCCTCTATGATTGGCTCACCGTCCCCGCGCTGAGCCTGGCCCACCACGACAGCTGTCTCAGCCACCTGCGAGTCGCAGTTCCACTCCTGTTCACGGGCCAGATCCCGACCACATCCTCCTCGAAGACTGGCCCTGCACGAATCCTCGCCGATTCCTTCCTCCTGTCTGCGCGGGCCCACCACCGAGGGGGGAGAAGACTCCAGACTGCGCTCTTGGCCAACCACGTGTCCTCCTAACGGTCCGGACGGAGCCGAGGCACACGAGGAAGCCACACTTCCACCACCAGCTGGCTGCAGGCCTGCACAAAGGCCCACCACACTGCCTGCGCTTCTTTCCACCATTTGTCTCTTCCCCAACTGGCCCAGACAGCCAGAGCCCGCTGACATGCTTAGACCTTTCCGCGTCAGCATCCACTACCGGATTCGAGTTCGAAATTTGAACTCGAATGTATTCCACCCCGCCAAAACGCTCTCCGCCGTCGCCAGCGCCGGCGGCGGCGCCGCCGCAAACCTCCTCAGGGCCGGTGACTGCGACCGAACTCACACCCTCATCCTCCTCCTTCTCCTGCTGCTGCTGCTGCGCGACCTTTGAGCCTGCGGCCGACCCTGCGCCACTAGATGCCACAGAGCCACCCTATTTACTCATTGCAACGTCATATGTAAATTTTCATTTGCTGTCGTTTAAGGTACCTGACTGAAAGTTTTTGTGAATTAGTTGAATCTTTGTTGCATCACCGAAGGCAACAATTTTTCACACGTACAGTATTTCTTAGAATAATGAAAAGGTAAATATGAATACCCATATTTACTTCTAAAAAGTTCAGTAGCCGTTTCTTAAGATTGCAGACTGTTTTTCCAAGATTCCTTACGGTCGTACTATATATTCTCATTCCAATATAAAGTTATATCAAGGTTAACTGAACACACTAATGTGGATTCGTGCAGGATCTACTACTGTTATCTGGTACCAAATCTTTTTTTTTTTTTTGAGAAACACAGTACAACACAGACGCTCACATACACTCACCCCTATGAACGCACACACGCACACCCTACCCCTATGAGCACCTCCGTAATACCGAGTCGGCGGGTCGAGTCTTGAGATTGACGAAGTCACCACGGGCGCCTCGCTATCGACGGGAACGTCGCCTCCCACTGAAGAATATTCCGCCTAAATGAGAAACACCAACGTCAAACCTGGGGTTTGAACTCTGGTGGGCTGGGGGTACAACCACCCTCCTAACCATCTTGCCACAGGCAAGTTCTCGGTACCAAATCTCTTATGCTGAATAAATAAAAGGGTGACAAAGGACTTCTTTATTAACACAATATTCGGGTGTGTCTCTTTTGATTTTGATTTATTCTGTGACCATACAGTAAACTGTATGATATTATAGTTTTTCATAATTAAAACTACGAAGGGTCATTTACCATCACTTAATGTATTCACATAATCACTGAATGTTTTTTACCTTCTCAATAATAGTGATTTGAGCCAAACAAGCAGGAATTCGCAGATTTGTTCACAAGGAAAAGTTTTCATTATATTTTTGGAGTGTCGGACCACAACACAAAGCTAGCAGAGATTTCGAAACTTCAATTCAGAAACTTCAAAGATATTGGATATCATTAGCTAGCTTCCTCTGTCTTCTTTTTTTTGTCATGTGGGCAAAAATGAAGTGACAGTGTATAAACCAATAAAGCTCCAGTACCAGTCTACGTGGTTTCATACTTGCTGTCTTACAAGATAAACAGTTGGATTTTGTTGCATTCTGAAATTATCTTACTGTTTATAGGTGAGAATTTTGTGAACAATTTACCAAGATAATTGTGGATTGCGAGTCTCATGAATTGTTGGCAAACACACAGTTACATATAAAGGACTTTATCCGAACCAATTTAGAAAGATGCAATTACAAGGTGAGCAATGCTTATGAATCTTCTATTGTACCGTTACATCCCGCAGCAACGCGCGGGGTATCATCTAGTAATCACATAGCGTCACATCCCTAGATTCATGAATTGTAACTGTGTGTTTGCCAACAATTCATGAGATTCGCAATCCACAATTATCTTGGTAAATTGGTTCGGATAAAGTCCTTTATATGTAACTGTGTGTTTGCCAACAAGGCAGTGAACAAAGATCAATTTTCACAAAAAAAAGAAGATCAAATTTACACAAGGCAGCGCTGCAGAATCAGCTGAGCATGCAAGCACATGTTTTCCCTGTTCTTGTTCTTTTCTGAAAAAAGAGACTGCAGTAGCAAGATGCAGTGTTGTTTTTTTCCTAAGAAAGATGCACCGGTGTTGCAACACACCACCCAGAAAAAGAACTTGCAATCCAAAAGAAACAGACCGCACATATACATAAAAGAGTTGTGCTGGTTAGCAAATAAAACCTGATATATAATCAAGCTGTTCTTCTTCTGGCATACTTAGCATTACACCGCAAGTAGAGATTCCTAACGTCCTAAGGAGTCTTGGCTACTATGAACATGTACGGCATCGCCGTCACCGTCGATCAGAAGGAAGCCGAGTTGGTCCGCCGGAGGTGGTGCTGATTCGGCTCCGGCTCCGGCTCTGGGCGGGGCATGTACAGTATCACCTGACGCAGGAGCTGCTGGTGCTGCTCTTCCGTCCCCGGCTGCAGCTCCGGCTGTTGCATGAACTGCAGCATGGGCTCCAGCTTCTGCGACATCAAACACCAAGAAGAGAATAAGAAATTTAGGTGCAAGTTAACTCCTGTGAAGCATCACTGAGTAATTAGAGTGCTATGGCGCTCAATGAACCGAGTGTTAGGATGGGTGTTAATTCGTCGACAGAAAGCTCTCATCCAAATCAAAGGCCAAAGGACAAAGGCACAGACAACTAAACCTGTTAGCAGGAATTTAATCAGGGAATGCAGGTACATCTCATCCAGTTTACAAGCGCACATAACATAGACTAGATGAAAATTTCTAACCATTCAGTAAGCATGAGATGAGAAGAGGCTGAGATGGAGATTAAGAAACTTGAGGTATATATATGGTTTCCACATATCTACTCATGCTGCAATGCCATGTTTCCCTAACTGTTCATGCCAGGGGTGCTCGTGACACACGAACACACTATATGTATATACCACATATATTCACTCTTGTGTATGTAAAAACCAGAAAGTGACATCAACTGAATCACAAGATGTGTCCCGTAGAGCTGCGTGCGTGCACGTGCAAGGCTACTAGTAACATAGAAACAGGGAAACATCATGTCCATACGCCTGTAAGCAGCATAAGAAGTTTGGAGGCAGCCAACATCTAGCAAAAGCCTTTTCTTGTGATTAACGATTTAATCACGAACATGCTACTCCTAATGTCAAGATTGATACAAGGAAAATCTGGGAGAAGGAACAGTACATTGTACATTTCTTGTTCCCTTCTTGTTTGGCCTTTGACTCCATCGAACAGGACTTGCTTACTCAGGCCAAGCAGCCAACAGAAGCTTAAGAGTTCAGAGATATAACTCATTTTTACCTTGAGCTCCTTGAGTTGTCCGATCTCCTCCTCCAGCTTCGCGATCTTGTTCTCCAGCTCGTTCGTGTACGCCTACACGCATGGCGCATCCGTGAAAAAGAAGCGATTTTTTTCGCGGGAGGTGGACGAGAGAGCACATACCTGCTTCCTAGCCCGGGACCTCGCCGCCGACTCGCGGTTCTTGATCATGCGCTTCTGCCGCCGCTCCACCGTCTTCTCCACCACGCCGTCCTCCCCTTCGCCCACCAACGCCGCGCCGCGTTTCCGCCCGCCGCCGAGCTGCGAGAGGAACATGCGGCCGCCGTCGTGGTACATGCCGTCAAGAACTGGCCCGGCGCCGACGCCGAGGGGGCGCGGCAAGGGCCTCGCGACGTACTGCTGCGGCGGGCGGTACTGGTGCAGCCAATGCGCGCTGGCGCCGGCGCCGCACGCCCCGCCACCGCCGTCGACGGGGACGCCGGCGCGCGACAGGAAGTCCTCGAGCGTCATCTCGCCCACGGTCGGCTGCCGGCCGCGGCCGGCGCTCTCGATGTCGCGCCAGACCTCGTCCACCGTCTTCTTCCCCTTCCCCGGCGCGTGCTGCTCAGGGCCGGCGGCGGCGGCGGGAGCACGGTGCGCAGGAGGTCCTCCAGGTTCATACTCCGGAGCGGCTCGCCGAGGTGGCTCTGGACCTCGTTGAGCGTGAGCCCGTACACCGACCCCTGCCGCGACATCACGCCCGCCCCGGCGCCGCCTCCGCCTCCGCCGCCGCCGAGGGACGACATTGTCTGAACTCCCATCCACGCACCCAGCTCCGTCAGCTACCCCCTACGTGTCGCGATCGATCAGCTGCTGCATCCAGAGAAACCATTGGTCAAACAACGTAGCATCACAAACGGAAAGAACATGAAGCACCAGGTCAATGGAAAGAAATCTTAAGCATGCCAAGAAAGGGAGAGAGAGAGAGAATCTTGCAACCAATCAAGCAAGCAACAGGGCAAGAAACAAAATGGCTAGCGTTCTTGCCTCTTCAGCCTCGCAAGGGACCAGATCAGAATCCGGTGAGGCAGATTGAGAGCATTAATTTACGATTGCCGCAAGAGGGGTTTCCGCGCGCCGGCAGGGCGGCGGAGAAGGGTGCTAAAAGGGGAGAGGGGGGAGAATGGAGCTTGTGGTGAAAGAGGAGGAGACGATGCCTTTTATTTTTGGCCGAGCTGAACAGTGAGGGAGTGAGTGAGTGAGAGTGATGGTGATGATGAGTAGGGTAATACTAAGAATGCCAGCTGGGCCAGGCCCAATTTAATAACAAAAGGAGTTTTTTGGGGCTTTCAGCTTGGGTTGATGTTGCTCTACTCCATCTCAGTGTGCCAAGCTGGAAGAACATCAACAAAGAAAATGAAGGTCTCCTCTCCTCTCCATTTTTTTCCATCCTGCTGATAGCCACATCAGGTATATTTTGTGTTGTGTTCTGCATAAGTACTAGGTGCCAAACCAAAGGCTTTCTATCATCATATTCCTATGCTCGAATTAGGCGTAGCCGAGGAAGAGGAATCCATCCTCGCTGGAAAAATAATATTAGAAAAAGACACAAAAGTGGCCCCTGAAATGGAATGGCGAATTCAGGCCACACACGCAGGCAAGAAATTCCTTATGTCTCCATTAGCCCTAGCAATCCGTAACTAAAACTAGATAGCTAGTGGAGCATTAGCAAGATGTGATGATGACGGAGCACACCTTGATTTTAGCAGCATGTCGTCAGAATGCTTGTTTATCGTCATTGGGCCCCGTGGAAACCTTGCATCAACCCAACACCCCCCCCCCCCCCCCCCTTGCTTTGAAGAACCAGCCACACATCTTTCCTAGTCCAATCACAAGGCTGGATAAAGACTCTCTTGTAAGCAAAATCCCTAGCAAGCTTTATCTGCTAATGATGGTATTTATCACACTCTCTCCCACCAAAGTTCCACTAATGGTGTCGGTTGGGCATTTAAGTACTATTAGCATTTGGATCATTGGATCTTTCTTATTCTTAGGAATTCCACTGAGAACTAACATAAAAGCGACGTGGCACGGAGGGAGGGAGCGAACGCTCGTCGGTCGAGCAACATGGGAGATTGGTAGGGTAAGCAAGACTCATAGAGAAGAGATGGACAATCAAACTCGTGACACACTATAATGGTGACAGGAAGGGGCATGCCACTAGCATGCCGACGGATTCCAACGACTAAAAGTTCTAGCCCAAATAACAAAACATTCATATTCGTCTTGATTGTTTGTGAAATAGTAATCTAGGTGGCATGAGGCTCCGAAGAGAGTACCACATGGAGATACATAAACAACGTCGAGCCCCAAGATGCATCATTCCATGGTGCAAATGAAATAAGGCCCACACTCCTTGTCCATCCGTTGTTAAATGGTGAAGTCAGATATGTTCTGGCTTTTCATAGGATCATCGGATCCTATGAAACATAAAAGTGACGTTACAAGGAAGGCGTGAGCGAACGCTCGTCAGTCGAGCAACATGGGAGGGTGGTAGGGTAAGCAAGACTCGCAGAGAAGAGTAGGACAACCGAGCTCGTGATACACTAGAATGGTGACATAGGAGGGGCACGCCGCTAGCATGCCGACGGTTGCGAAAGACTAAAACTCCTAGACCAAATAGCAAATATTCATATTCGGCTTGATTGTTTGTGCAAGAGTAATCTAGTCGGCACGACGCCGAAGATAGTACCATGGAGCAGTGGTGGAGCTTGACCAACATATTAGGAGGGGCCAAAAGAAATTAGATGATAGCTGAGGGGCAACTTTGAAGTATTTTGTGTTTTACATGGTCAAAAGTGGTAAATACATAGTACTTGTAGAGAGTGCAGTTTTGGCTCCCGGGCTCATATGCTCCCGTTATGAGCAAAAAAAATTCAAAATTTGAAAACTCATCAAACAAATCTGAAAAAAATCATGCACGTACATGACCATGGTACGCACCACCGTATTTTTTTCGCGCCGAAATGACATGGTACGCGCCCTGTACAAAAATGACAAATTTCTTCTGACAGGAAATTTGTCATTTTTGTACAGGGCGCGTACGATGTCATTTCGGCGCGAAAAAAATACGGTGGTGCGTACCATGGTCATGTACTTGCATGATTTTTTTCAGATTTTTTTGATGAGTTTTCAAATTTTGAATTTTTTTTGCTCATAACGGGAGCATATGAGCCCGAGCTCCAAAGTGAATATCTGGTACTTGTATGCAAATTTTAATTAAGTTGTGTGTGTGGGGGGGGGGGGGGCATGGCCCATGTTGGCCTCCACTAAGCTACGCCAGTGCCATGGAGCACTAGTACAGAACGACACATCAGATACCCCTCTATCGCAACGGCAGGAGTTAGGCGACGGTAAATCGCGACATCCCCCGTGCCCGCACTGGGCCGTAAAGCAGGCCCACAACAAAGGCAACGGGTGAATAGTGGAATATATGTTGGCAACGGAGGTTAGTTTACCTCCGTTACCGATGTGTGCTCATCGCACACGGACATTTTCGTAATCTCCGTTGCCATTAGAAGCAGCCCGACAGCCGGCCTATAAGAACCTACTATGCCCTTCACTCTCTCTCTCTCTCACTGTCTCACTTCCAACCCTAGCCACCGCACAGTCTCCTCTCTCTCCACTCGCTCACATGGCTTCCACCGTCGGCGCTGGTAGATCCGGCCATCGCGGCCGTGGCCGCCCCACTCTCCGGGCCTTCAGGCAGCAGCAGCGTCAGCTGGTGTTGCGGGACGAACTTGCGGAACAGGCCGCCGCCGCTCCGGCCCCCGCGGGCCGGTCTCGCACCCTTGGCGCTCGTCCGCACGGCGAAAGCTCCAGTGATCCGCACCCTTCCGGCCGCACCCGCTCATTTGGCCACCATTGCAGCTACCGCGAGATCCGCCAGGCGATGTACCCCGGCCGCCATCCGTCTTCCTCCTCTTCCTCGTCCTCGTCCTCCGACGAGGACGAAGAGGAAGAGGAAGAGGAAGAGGAAGAGGAAGAGGAAGAGGAGGAGGGTCGTGATCTGGAGATCGCGTGCCAACTCTCCCGCGCCGATTTCGAGCACGATGACGCCAAGCGTCGTCAGGGCGAGCCCGATCTGGAGGCTGCGGTCCTCCTCTCCGAGGCCTCGACCCAGGTCGAACGCGCCGAGGAGGCGGTCTACCAGTCTGACCTCCGGGCCGCCATAGCCCTCTCTTTGGTCCACGGCGAGGGCAAGGCGCCGCCAGGGGAGGCCGGCGCTAGCTCCGTCGCCGGCGACGACGCTATGCGAGCCCGCCTCGCCTAATATAAGACCCCAGTTCAGTAGGATAGCTGTTTTTTAGTTGTAAGTAGCTAATTGTTTGTCCATATATTTGCTCTGTTTTTAATAGGCATTGTTTACACATAGATTTTTGATGTTTTCTAGTTGTAAGTAGCTAATTGTTTATCCATAGATTTGCTCTGTTTTTAGTAGGCATTGTTTACACATAGATTTTTGTTGTTTTCTAGTTGTAAGTAGCTAATTTTTTATCCATAGATTTGCTCTGTTTTTAGTAGGCATTGTTTACACATAGATTTTTGCTGTTTTCTAGTTGTAAGTAGCTAATTGTTTATCTATAGATTTGCTCTGTTTTTAGTAGGCATTGTTTACACATAGATTTTTGCGGTTTTCTAGTTGTAAGTAGCTAATTGTTTATCCATAGATTTGCTCTGTTTTTTACACATAGATTTTTGCTGTTTTCTTGTTGTAAGTAGCTAATTGTTTATCCATAGATTTGCTCTGTTTTTAGTAGGCATTGTTTACACATAGATTTTATCTGTTTTCTACTCCCTCCGTATCAAATTATAAGTCGCACCACAACTTACCACACATGTAACATGAATCTTGCACTAAAACATGTCTAGATACATGTGTGGTAAGTTGTGGTGCGACTTATAATTTGATACGGAGGGAGTAGTTGTAAGTAGCTAATTGTTTATCCATAGATTTGCTCTGTTTTTAGTAGGCATTGTTTACACATAGATTTTAGCTGTTTTCTATAGTTGTAAGTAGCTAATTGTTTATCCATAGATTTGCTCTGTTTTTAGTAGGCATTGTTTACACATAGATTTTAGCTGTTTTCTAGTTATAAGTAGCTAATTGTTTATCCATAGATTTGCTCTGTTTATAGTAGCCATTTGCTCTGATTTTAGCTTTGTTTCTGTTATGCCGATGATTAAAATTAGGTGACACCGTGTGATCCGGGGGTGGCCCTAGTGATCCTTGTGATATGCACAAATACACATCGATCTTGTGCATCCTACTTGGCTCGCTTGCTCCATCCCTGAAATTTGTGTCCAATCTACCTATATATGAGGCATTGTTTAGTCTATGTTCTAGTTGTAATTAGTTCTATATTTTCTGTAATGCCGATGAAGAAGCATCTGTCTTGTGTATAGAGATGAAGGAGCTTACATTTTGATTTTTTTCATCTCCTTTAGGGCGAGGAGGAAACCTGGAGACTGTGCGGCGGCCGTGAAGACGTAGGAGCGGGGCTCCGTCCACACGGTCCACTGAAGCCGGCGCCTCCAGGAGCAAGACTTTTGTGCAGTACTAAATAGGTAGAAGAAGACCACGCAATGAAGCTGGGCGAAGAGGAAGGTGAAGAACCGGTAGCCGTCAAGCAGGAACCACAGGGCTCCGTCGACGGCGCAGTAGGCGTCACCGGCTTTTTTTTTCCTTTAGCCCTCATTACAAACGGTTAAAAACTAATCTCCGTATCTGATGTGAAGACTAAAGGCAACGATTATATATTATGCCCGTTGCTAAGCTTATTGCAAACGATCAAAATCTCCGTTGCCATTGTGAAACTTCACATCAGTGACAGAGGCGGGGACACGGACCCTTTCTCCGTTGCCGAAGGGGTTTTTGGCCCGTTTCCGATGTGTCGTTCTGTACTAGTGGAGACACATAAACAACGTCGAGCCCCTAGATGCATCATTCCATGGTGCAAATGAAATAAGGTCCACGCTCCTTGTCCATCTGTTGTTCAACAGTGAAGTCAAATATGTTCTGGCCTTTCATAGGTTTTAGAGACTCATAATAAAATCATACTCGATCAACCCGTAAACCCATTACCGATTTTACCATCGGCTTTTGCAACAAGTATTTCATGCATGACACATATTTCTCTTGGTTACATATGTATTGCCTGTGGTCATCGTGGTTCTAATGGTGTGGTTTTGAAGACGGGCCTTTCCGAATTCATGTGACCATAGGGCCCTAATCCGGTGATTGGCTTTGCGACTTTCGATGTTGGAGCATGAGAAATTTAAACCATGGGAGTTAAGTTGTTACATTCTGCTTGTAAAATTTATTATGTTTTGTATTAGCTTGTTGTTCCTTCTCTCATTTGTAAGCTTGAGATGAGCCGTCTAACCCCACAATGATTATGTATTTCAAACTTAACAGATTTATGTATTGTAGTACCATAATAATGTTCTATTTATAGCTAACATAGAGTACACAAATATATAGCCGTTGGCACAAAACAGCAAACAAAGGCAATCCACCTTTTCTACTTCTAGAGAAACGGGTTTTAGATTCCATGAACAGTCTATCTTTCTAAAAAAAAACTACTTTTGGGGGCAAGTTTTTCTCCTTGTACTCGAGATGCACACATAGTCGTTGTACTTCAAGACAACTGTCGCGTACAAAATGTCCATGTTCAGGTGTACGCATCCTAGATTGGGGAGGCTCAAGATCATTCTTCCCCACTGGTTAGGAGGAGAAGTTGTTTAGGAGGAGAAAGGAAGCAAGGTCCATTCTAGGAACTGTGATAACAGAGGAAATTGCAGAACACACCAGTTGTTGGGGCGTATTTTGCACAGAACCGCAACTACAATTTTTTTTTGCCCAAAACACTAGTGTTTCCCGTAATTGTTGCACAAAACACAAACATCAGATTTAACACGAATTAAGGATGTAGGGTCCAGTAGCAGCAGTAGTTTATCGACTCCAACGTGGCTGATGGTGCTCTCTGGGCACCGGCAGCAGCACTTTGACGCGCCCGAGGTCCTGATCACCATGGCTAGACTGCATCCTCAAGCCATGAGCTCACAAAGCCCGACGATCTCCGCCGCCATGAGCTCATAACGCCGGACTGCATCCTCAAGCCATCGAGGTGGTCCTTGTAGGTGGGAACTCGTCGCTCACCACGGCCGGCGTTATGGCTGGACACTCGGCGGACGGTCTGCGTGTGCTGGTGCCAGCCACATCCAACCAACAGAGGTGCTCCTGAGCGCGGCAAAACATGGTGGCGGCGGCGACCTCTGGCAAGCGGCAATGGTCGACCATGAGATCTCCCTGTAGGGCGGCCTCCAAGAGGCAGGGGCGCCGACAGCCGATTACGAGCTAGGGATGGGGACGGGCGCAGCCGGCCCAGGTTGATACAAGGAGGGATGGGGCGCAACTGACCAACCTAGATGTCGGGGACTGGAGGGCGCGGGCGGCGGCCGGGGATGGAGACGTGTGAGTATAGGGCGGCGCCGGAGGCCGGAGATGGAGGGCGTGGGCAGCGGCCGGAGATGGAGGCGCTGCTCGGTGATTGATTGGTGGTCTAATGCAGATGGGGGAGCGATTGTCGTCGATGCAGTCATATTTGGATGCCACTTAGTGGTATCAATATGCCCTACAGGCCTAATTCGGTGTTAAATCGGTTAACGACGTTTTTTGTGTTTTGTGCAACAATTACGGGAAACATTGGTGTTTTGTGCAACAAAAATTTGTAGTTGTGGTTCTGTGCAAAATACGCTCCAACAAGTGGTGTGTTCTGCAATTTCCTCGTGATAACAAGATCAGATCACCCACTAGAAAAACTATTTCTAAGATCAAATCACCAGTAAAATAATAATAATTGGCCAACTCCTGTTGGTGCTGCTTGCTTTCTACTATCTGAATCTCCATCCAATCAAGCTCCTGATTGCCTCGTCCGAGGTGTGGAGCAGCAGTTGCAAGGACCCCGGAGCTTGCTTGCCGGGACACGTATCCACAATATTCTTCCTCCGGTCCGGTCCGGTCCATTCAACGAAATGCTGTGCCGATAATTGGCCCCTGCAGCAAACGCTGCTGCCGCTGCTGCTTCTGCTGCCGCGGCAGGGCAGGGCAGTACACCGATCTCCTGTAGCATCAGTTCAGAACGCCAAGCCCTGTAGGCCACTCCTATTATTGACCTGGCCATCGGCCGGCCACGCAGCCATGCATGCAGCCAAGCAGTGCTCGCCCAGTCTCTTTTAGCCGGGCTCTCCTGTCGTCTTTTTACTGCTGCCTCTTCACAGGATTTTACTGTGCCGTTGTGCAGTAACAATGTCGCGCAGAGGGAGCAGTGAAACCTGTTGTGCTGACTGGGCGATGCAATCCTGTTGCACTGCCGCTGCTCTGGCAGTACTATCTTCAAGCTCCTAGAAAAATGGCTGGGCCATTGCTCGTTGCTCGCCACGTGGAGATCCCTGGCAGGATCTGGCTGTCGCTACAGTGCGTGCGCAGAGCTGGGGTGATAAATCAGACGGACACGTGTCAGCAGTGCGTTGGATGATGTTTTCCCATTTTTAGTGAGGAGTTCCAGCCTCCAGGGTACGAGGGATTCAGATTTCAGAGGGGGACATGGAGATCGGCTTAAGCCCTAAACAACTGCCGCATTACCATGCCACCTTCTTGCTTTTCCTTTTCTTGCTGCCGTTTGCGCATTTGTTAATGGCGGCACTTGCATAAAGAACCGTGGAGCATCTATACATGGTGCACATGCTCAGCCAGTGAGCTCTGAGCATGCATGGTGATAACACAGAGGAGTTTGTACTAACCTAATCTTGTATATTAGCGGTTAGTCTTTCAAGAGAAGCGCAGTGAGTGAGTAAGAGCTCAGTTCATTCATGTGATGTCATGATGAAGAATAAAGCTTGCCTTCTTTCCCAAGCTTTTGTGAAAGTGTCTTTTGCCCTAAATAATTCTTTAGCAAACTTCTAGTCAAATCATCGAAAAAATCTAAACCAAATATGACCCTCCCAACAAACACCATATCAGGCATTTTTAGCAGGTGGTTACGTGATTCACTCTCGCTTATCTACGTCCGCGGAATGAAAAAAACTTCTAAGTCATTTGAAATCATTTGCTCAGACGTGTTTGCAATATTTTCGAGATTGTTAAAACGCCAAAGCGAATGGCGTATTCTATGCCTGTGGAGCATATAACTCTGAGATTGCAGAAACGGCTGTTTTTTTTCGAAATGTTAGAGCTAAGCAAATAGAGTGTTTCGAATAACTTGCCGTTTTTGCATTTTGTAGGTCTTAAATTTGCCAGAGTGAATGACATGACTACATATTGAAATAGGCCATTGTGAATGACTTTCCTGGGAATTGTCAAATCTGATTGAAATTTCTTTGAGGGACCATTACTGACTACTACTTTCGTAAAAGGACATTTAGGAGAAAAGATACTTTTGTGTACACAATATGCACTTTGTGTACACACCGATGGGATATTTGCTTGCAGCATACTCTAGTACAATACCAAGTTTTGAGAGCTTGCCTCATGTGTCCATGTCCTCGAAGCATTTCTTTAATTTGCATGGAAAGAATACAAGAGAAGAGTAAGAAAATTCCACAGCTGGCAAAAGAGAGAGGGGATGAGCCTAGAGCTATCCCTGCGCGCGAGATACGTCCGGAGCCAATGAGAACTTGACATTTCGCCTAGATGGGAGGGCGAAGTAGACTAGTCGTCGCAGCAATCCACTACATTTTGAGCTTCTTTTATGCTGCACATAGTACACTGCTTATACCACCACTGTCCCTTTATATATTCCAAGGACTACGGCACGGTATTTTTTTGTGAATGCAGTTTTCGGAATTTTGCCTTTTCGCGTGCTTGGCTCCAGCCACTGATCGTTGCATCTCATGCCAAAAGGGGCAAAACCTATGAGGGATCAGTGGAGCCTAATTAGGAGCATCAGTATTGTATTGAGAGTGCATGAGCTTGGTAGACATGCCAGCCAAGAACTCAAGCTCCGATACTGCTAGACCATCTATACAAAAAAGGGCCTGGTTTTTTACTGGTGCACGTAATAGTAACTAAATTGATGTCATACCTGAGGGCCTTCCGGTCTTGCGCACCACCTTTCCGACGAGATACATCGGCCTTCCACTATCGGTGTTGAGACTACGACGGAATTTCAACACCTTGAGGACAAAGTTGTCGGAAAAATATCAACTAGGAATGATGACTTCGTCACCACGGACGGCCTTTGTCCATCAGTGGAAGCGGTGCTAGCATCCAAGCGATCTATCATTTCATGCCTCTCAACCTTCCTCTGAGATCTATATGGCCTATATCAATAAACTGAGACAACTTTCCTTTGGGGGAACGAAGAAAAACCATAGAAAGCAAATGCAAAGTAAAACAGGAGAAGGTTTGGCACCCTAAAGAGTGAGGTGGCGTCGGAATTCTCAACACCGAGAAATTTGCGAGAGCACTAAAATTGAGATGGCCATGGCTTGCGTGGAACGACAAGAACAAAAATTTGGTGTGGATTGGGTAACCCATGCAACAACGAAGATACCTATTTAATCAACACCGCCACTACTATCACCGTAAGGAATGGTGCCATGACTTGTTTTTTGAGGCTCGTCGCTTAATGGGAGGAAACCGAAAGATCTTGCCCCTCTCATCTTTGCGGCGTCTAGATCAAAATAGTGGAAAATAAACAACTCATGGATCGAAAAGATCAAGATGAATGAGAACTTCACATTTGACCACATTGCCCAATTTGTGGGTCTTTGGATGCACTCAGAGTCTCACGGCCAATGGCAAATATTCGGCGACCTCGGCTTTTTTACGCATATTTTATATTAACTAGAAAACATTAGAAGTTTTTTCTTACATGCCTATAATTGAGAACTCAAATAAAGCCCAGTTCTGTAGTGTAACCTCCACCAACATGAAGTGTGTCGTGTGGAAGACTTAGACCCCTCCGAAGAATTATTTTCGTGGCCTACTCTTCGAAATACAGTATGGACAAACGACTGTTTGGAGAAACGAGAGTGACCAAATTACGGTCAATAACACGTACACCTTCGTGTCGATTGCCGATAAACCTTGCGTTCTTGGGGTTTCATTACGGATTGGATTGGCTTATACACACTGAACTTCCAACGTCGGCCTTCTCATACACTCGAGGCTGGATGGCACAAGATGTCAGACAACTCCGGTCACTCGCACTCAAAAGTCTTTGGCGTCTCTAGCCTTGCTCACCACTTGGAAGATTTGGAACAAATGAAACAAGCATGCACCCACTACTATAATTGTTGATAAACTAAGAGATAAACTCAACTTTGGGTGACCGTGGGGGCGAAGCGCTTGAGTGAAATTATGTCGCGGTAGTACTTGGTTGTTTGTAACAACTCTGTACTTTCTCGTAAAACACCTTCTTAATTACTATAAGGTGTATATTCATAGTCAAATGTAAATAAAATACTCCAAGCAGAAACATCATCTATTATCTATTATATACTAATAGCAAAATGAGTTGGCTAATAGAGCCACCACATTAATCCACATCATCTCAATTAATTTTGACAGTTAGATATAGAATTGATGGTTCGGATTTAAATAAATAGTTGCGTTACACGATGGTTCAGGTTAAATAGTACACAAGTTACGTGTCAATGTGGTACACTTAAAAAACTGATCGGTAGTTTTCCAAAAAAAAAATCGGGAATTAAGGGTCCTCGTCCGTGTGAGAAGACCATGTACAATACGTACATGTCCCAAAAAGGCTGATCCATGCATTCTATTCCACCTACTAAAATTGTGCAGCTTTTGGACGGCAAGTCTGGCCATCCACCAATCGATCAAAACTATATCCTTGGTGTGCAGCATGGGTATGGCACAGCAATGACCGGCCAGCCAAACGCCATTACATTGCGGATGCGCCGGCGGTTGATTGGCGTCGCCGACCGCTGCCGCAACGTCTCCTCATTTCCCGAGGCACAGCCAGCCAGGTTGGATCATCTAATCACGCCGGCGCCTGATGATGTAGTACAACGCCGGTCACATGCCACCGTATCATCAGCACCTATAACTTCTCACCGGCCGGAAAGAACCATGCCGCCGGAGTTCCGCCGTATCATATATATGGTCTGGTCTCACGCACGGCCGGCGGGGGCTACACACTATGGCGTCATGCCCGCTGCCGCCCGGACCTGGCGGCTGGCGTGGAGACGCGCGCCGTACCGGTACCGGAGAAGAGAGCTGCGCTGAGTGTGAGCCATGGCGCCGCTGGCATTTGCACGTAGTACGTACGTAAACCGGATCGGATAGGCATGCGGTCCAGTCGCTGACCTTATCGATCATGGATCTTTTCGGTGACTGACTGGATTGCGCAGCTTTCACTGTTTCGCCATGGATCACGGTACCTCTGAGGGACGCTTCGTTATCCAAGCGACAGTGCGCTGGTAATTGATTGAGCTGAAAGTAAACCCCGGCACAGTGTAGCCGTCCTGGATCGTACCGGAATCTGTACGACGGCCGTTTGTTTATTGCTGGACGCGAGGGAGGTCTTGTTTTTTTTTGAAAACTGCATCTGGATTAACATTATACGGAATACATCTGCAGTACACTGGAATTATCCAGATCCCTTCTACAGATACAACTCTGTGTAAAAAGAAAAAGACACACGCAACCCAGAGATGTTCTGCAGCTCACGATCCGCCGCCGTCGAAGTTCTTGCCGTCGCACCTCCGGAAGCCCAGTGGAGAACGAGAAGAAGAAGACCGGCCGCTGATTCACCTGCACAAATCGATTAGGAACAAGAGTACCGTTGAGGTCGCCGCATCTGCCGCTCGCCGCTCGCAGCGAGGCCTTGGCGTCGATGAAAGAGTATCGGCGGGGGGCACGCCCCGATTCGCGCAGGATGTCGAGCTAGAACAGCCATTGAAGGCCGTTGATGTAGCTCGCAATGAACCAGGCAGAGGGGAATCTGCAGCTTGCACCAGATCCAGCAAAAAGCCTCCTCACACCGTCACCGCGACGGCCAGCTCGGAGACGTCGATGAAGCACGAGCTTATTTGACAGAGACTCCGGCTCTGCCACCACCAGTTTTCCGCCGCACCATGCGGCCACCGCCGGAGATTTCGTCGCCGTAAGCCACCAGGCGCAGCTCGGAAGCGCCGACAGCGAGCTCCACACCGGCATAAAGCCAAACGTCATATAGGCAAACCCTAGACTAGATCTACAGCTACTATGAACAACGCCTACCTAGACCTACTCCGGCACCTCACCTGCACCAACTCCGGCCAGCTATTCCGGTGGAGAGGCCAGATCGGCCCGGCAATTTCTAATAGACTCTCAAAGCTACAGAAGAACGAGAGCGGTGGAGGAAGGGGAAGTGGCGGTTGTTTGTATCTGGTGTCGAGGGAGGTCTTGTTGCTGCGGAATCTTTCGTTCTGTTGTGGCCAAGCGCCCAAGCAGCATCAGGTCAGCGGCGGGTAGAACACTAGAACATGAACTACCGCAATATTTTTTATTTTGTTTTGCTAGGCTTGAGGCCGGCCATGGAGGCCCATTGGGTCAGTTTACATGGCCCGGCAACACAGGGCGTGCTTGGGGCCCAAAGGAGAAGTAACCCGTACGTGTCGCCTCCACGCCAGAGGAAGCAGCACGATGCGGCCACCGGCGACGAGGCGCTGTTGCCGGAGAAGAGCCCGCCACCGGCCGCTGCATCAACTTTGGAAGTTGAGATATTTGGGTTCCTTTATTCAAGGCATCGGTGTGCCGTATGCTGCTCGTGCTACACACGCACCTGCTCACGAACTCATCGCTGTTCCCTCTCGATGATCCCCTTCCCTTGCCTTCTCGGTGACGGCGTCCTCTCTAGTCCACGGAAAGATTTTTCGCCTTCCCTGCCGCCGGGACCTTGGTCTCCTCTGCCATCCCCACGCCGCCGTCCGTGCACTCCACGAGCTCGGGACCTACAGTGTCCGCTGTGACGCCGGCGACGAACCTGGCGCTCTGCTGCGCGGCCTTCTGCTCGACGTGGGCGTCGTCGCGGAGCTTGAGCTCTCCCTCGCCGAGCACGCGTGCATGCTCGGTGTGGGAGTGCGTGATCTCGCGCGCCGCCTCCCGTGCTTCCGCCGCTGACTTGCCCTCCGACCTCGATGTCATGGCTGGTTCTTGCAGTGCGCGTGGCGCGGCAGGTGTGCACGCAAACACGGCGGTTGATAAGTGTTGGTATATGGATGGGCGCGAGAGATGGCAGGCGGACACGTTGATTCCGCCGGGAGACACGCACGAGCTTACATGAGGAGACACGTATATGCTGTTGTCCGTGGCACTGATTGACTTCCTTGTCTTCGATCGCATGCTGGCTTCAGCGATATGCACGCACCTTGGCTTCAGTCTTCAGTCGCACTGCAGGTGTTTCAGCTGCATCCAAAGATCAAGCTATGGTGGCCAACACAAGATCACAGAAAGACTGGATGTTCCTCAGGCACACAAAGCTCTCTGTTGGCTCAACTTAGCCAGTCCAGCTCGTTACATTACCTCGAATGGAGAATGCTGATGGTAAACGTCTGAACACAAGACCTAACAACCTTCAGAAAAGAAGATTTTACACACGGCCGGTATCTAAAGTACACAACTATGGAGCTTACGTAACAGGCAAACTTGTAACGAGATTAACATCAACAATTCCCGCAGTTATATGGAAGATAAATCAGAAGAAGCTCTGCTCTAGAGCGAAACTGAGAGCTCATTTGGTTAAGGATTGCCCGTGAGCCCCTGATGGACACAATTGACTATTGAGTCTCTGTTTCACTTGTTTACGTCGCTTTTTATCTGAGAAAAAGTTACAGGGATCAAAACAACTTCAGAACGCAGAAGTCTCATCAGTTTTAAGTTGATGCCAAACGCTCCATTTATCTATGTTTTTTTTTTCGTTCTCAACGGATTCGTCAGCATGCCCTGCGGCTAGCAACTATCCACAAACTGAGTATCTGACAAAAAAGTCAAAAAGAGATATTCAATTTTACCTTTTTTAGAAAATATATGTAAGTAGCAAATGGAAATCTGTTATGGATTTTTTGTCATGTATTTAAATGACATGTCCCATAAAAACTTTAAAGTTCTCCGTCTCTGCAACATCGGAACTAAGAAGACAAATTTTGCAGCAATATATAATATAAAGGACACAAAATGTTGCAACATAAATTGTTATATTTTTTTTTGAAGGGAGTACGCGTACATCAGCAGTAGATACATAAATTGTTATATTGATAGATACCAATTTTGTTTCCAACACCTCTCTTTATGTGACAAGTTTATGAATTACTAAAGATGAGTTAGCGGGGATACATGGAAACATCCGCCGATCTTAAGATACGAATACCGGAGACGGTGCTGGTGCTGGCGCGGATGACCGACCAGCCACTGCGGTGGATGCGACGATGGGGCTCCGAACAACATGCTTATCCGACACCCATGTCAGGCTTCCCTCTACGAGTTCTTCTTCACCCACGTCATGGCTGCTCACTGTCAAGCTAAATGTTTTCTTCTCTCCGACCTTGGAAAACGTTAGTGTCTTTGGGAAGACGTGCACCGTCAATGACTTGGGCGCATCCACCTTCGCCGTGAATGTCGACGTCGCCGGCCCGACGTTTGTCACAGTCCGGTTCACGGTGAAAGGCGTTGACGTCAGCGGCACAGTAATCGTTGGGTAGTTGAGTTGCACGTCCTCAACCTTTGCTAGCGTCTTGCAGGTCAGACTTGAGTTGTGTGCGATGCTTGCCAGACCCTCGTCACCGAGGAGCCAACAAATATAACCTGCATAGTCAGTGATGCTAAGGTCGTACACCAGACCCGGGTCTGCGGCTCTCGTGGGGTTCACATGGCCGGCACCTGTGTCATACACACTAGCTTTCCCGTGATGCTGGTCCAAGATCGAGCCGCCGGTGGTGTTGACGATGTCTGCTGTTGTCAAGATTGCAGACTTGATGGCAGCCGGTGACCAATCAGGATGAGTGCTCTTGATAAGGGCGACGACACCGCTAATATGCGGTGTTGCCATGGATGTGCCAGATATTATGTTGAAAGCCCCCGATGCAGAGTCTGCCTTTGACGGCCATGCAGCTAGGATGTTGAGCCCTGGCGCCAAAATGTCCGGTTTGAGCACACCCGGGATAATATAGCTCGGACCCCGCGAAGAGAACCACGACACCACGGGGGCCGGGTGGATACCCAGCAACGTGTGGTTGTACGCGAAGGCAGCCATGGATCTGCTATGTGATGATGATGCATAAGATGTGAGAATGGTTCCATCCTCCGCGGTTACCTGCACCACATTGGATTTGTAATCCCGAAGAACTGTGGTGTAGCCAGTGGTCTCGTCATTGAACAACACCACGCCAGCTGCGCCGGCGTCGATTATGTTGCGGATGTCGGATTTCTGAGTAGCCGACATCATGGCCTCGCAAATAATGATCTTGCCGGCGATGGAACTAGCATTGTTGTATTGACAGTACTGGCGTTCCTCGGAGAAGAGGAGAGGGTACGACTTTGATCTCGGCTTATTCGCTTCTTGTGTAAGCGCCTCTCCATGGATGCTCTTGCCATTGCCAAGACGCACCTCAACGCCGAAGCTCCTGTCCACTGAGCCGGCAGCAACCGTGAGCAACCATGGAGCGTCGTTGGTGATCGAGCCTGCCATGGGGCCAGTATTGCCAGCCGCACACACCACGATGATGCCCTTGGATACGGCGCTAAACGCGCCAATGGCGATGGGGTCCTCATCAAAGCTGGTGCCCTTGCTGCCGCCGAGGGAGAGCGAGAGGACGTCCACCCCATCCTTGATGGCCGCATCCAGTCCAGCCAGTAGGGCGGATTCATCACATCCATTGCCGACACATACCTTGTACATGGCGACGTGGGCGCTAGGAGCTATTCCAGCTGCGGTGCCCGTGCCCACGCCATGGTCTGACGCGCCAGGGACGAAGTTCCCGGCCGCTGTGGATGAGGTATGCGTTCCATGCCCAACTTCATCGCCGGAGTCGTCTCCAACAAACGACTTGGCACCAATGAGCTTGTTGTTGCATCGGGCCGCCTCGCATGAGCCCTTCCACCTTGAAGGGGGCGGCGGGACACCATGATCATCAAAGGAAGGGTGTGTCGCATGGATGCCACTGTCCAGCAAACCGACGATGACTCCCTTCCCGTAGCCAGCGTCGCTCCAGAAGCCGGTCCCGTTCTTGAGCCCGAGGAACGCCGGTGTGTGCGTGGTCATCAGTTGCAGCGTCCGGTCCGGGAACGCACGCACGTACCCGGGCTTCTTGGCCACCGCATCGAGCTCGGCCCTGGTGAGCCTCGCTGCGAAGCCGCTGAACACTTGGGTGTAGGAGTGGAGAAGACGGGACTTGATGGATTCACCGGTAGGCGAGCTTGACAAGAAAGACTCATGCCACTGGCGGTGAGCGTCTTCCCCGGCATCCGGGTGCGGTGGCTCGACAAGCACGATGTAAGTGTGATATGCAGAGGCTTCTGCAGCATTCGGCTGAGCCCTTGCGGTAGCTGGACTGATGTAGCACAACGCTGGTGCATAAAAGAGGGCGGCGACCAAGAGAGGTGGTAGTAAGAAATTGGGAAACGACGCCATTGCTGGAACCAGGCACACCGACGGAAGGATGAAGGTGATGGCGATGCTGCAACAGGATCGACCATCAGCTCATCTTTATACACCGCGAATGATCAATGTAGTTTATCGTATTTTTGGCACAAGTTAATTACTTGATAAATGTAGCGGATGCAAAAAATAAATGACTTCAATTTGTGGCAAATCTGGATGATCTGGTAAGATCACGTTTTTTTTTTTTGAATTTTACCATATATATTAAACCAGCAAAGAGTACACGATTACATCGATTACAAAAACAAAACTAAAAGAGACGAGCAAATCTATGAGATCTTCAAGCTCTTTCTTCTTCCATGACACAATATTGTACTTTTCTGATGGCAGCCGTAGAACAATGTCGAATACACCAAACCACAGACCTGTGAATACCAACGAAGGTTCTCCCCTTTTAATTTTGAGCCACAATACCAAGGCTTTGTGCATGCACGCAACCATTAAATTAATCAAGCAACATCGGCAAGAGCACCACCACTAATATTACAGGGACAAATAACCGAACCACTTTGTCGACGTCGTTGGGAGCCGAGAGAACGAATCACCATTGCCGAAAACGTAGTTGCCGGGATAGATATTGCGAGGACAATCCTCCTCGCGGCAACCATGAGAAACACTCTAAGATTGATCTGGCGAAGTAAGATCTGAAGAACCATATCTAGACAAACTTAATCTTCCAAAGCCACCATTGACGTCGGGAAGGAGATCTTGCCGTCGAACGAAACGCGGAAGATCACTTATTGAAGACGATGTCATCTCCATTGACGAAGAAGATAACAACCAAAACCAATCTCTAACATTAAGGACCTTTGTATAGCGCCCTGCGCAGGTCCGAGGTCCCCACCCCTCCTAGTGCCAGAGCGGCAACTAGAGAAGGCGAGGACCCGTCAATCCTTATACGAGGGCGACAATGAAGATGCAGATAGCGCCAGCGGCGACGGCTAGGGTTGAAACCTAGGCCGCCGCCTCTCTTTCTTTCTTTTCGCGAGAGCCAACCCTATTATGATGCTGTCTATATCTGGTAAGATCACGTTGGAGGCCAGCAACGTTGGTAATAAATGTATATCTAAATTTTATGGGGTGAGAGATGTGGACAAAAAAGTGGATCTTTTTTTGTTTGCTGCACGATCTTGAAGATTACTTCGTCTGAGCATATATTGGACTATTGATAAAAAATGGAAACTAATTAAGTGTTCAAATTCATAGCTGCATATATAATGTGCTATCTATATATATCGTCTCATAAATGACAATATCAAAGTGATGAGACCAGGTAAGGTTGAACGGGTCACCAATCAAAACTGCATTCGTGCTAGATAGTTGATACACGTGCTAGATTTTAGCAAACTAGAAAATCATTTTGCACACCTGCAGAGGTCGACGCCCTTCCATCATCTTTTTCTTTTTCCTTTGCAGAGTATTCCTGAACTTCAACTCCAGCGTAATCAGCTTGGACGCTGGTTACGAGAAAGCTAGGAGGAGAGTTCATCCAACAGTCCGAACGCGGATTTTGCCAATGTGCTATGGCGCACATGTGCAATCCTGAGCTGTCGGTTTCAGCGTTGACCCAACGCATTTTCAACGCTAAATCCTGGCCGCCAGACAGCTGAAATCGATGGCACAGATTGCACCTGCGCGCCATAGTGCATTGTAAACAGATTAATCACAACAGTCCGACACCACTAGAGTGCAGGTGAACTTAGCACAAACGTGGACGAAGCAGTTGGCATGCGGGTCTGTCACTCCTGGCATTCTCTTGTAACTTACTTGAATGTTTTTAACTCGTGTGATCAAGTGGCATTCTACTTTCTACAGCGAGAGGGCGAAATTACATGTGTTGTGTCGACTCATCAAGCGTAAATTCAGACAGAGATGCAAGGCAGCATGAAGCAGCGGAACTCAGAATGCAAATTCTTTCAACAATACATGAACGATCAAGTTCTGGTTCTAATTTCTTATCTTATTGTACCAATAATTAGAAGCTTTTGTACTCCTAGCATGACAACAAATTCTGTAAAGAATCATTTGTTTGAACAGGGATTAAGAGGTGAAAGAAATGAGGCAGTAAATTCCTAACCAATGGGAGCAGCCTCTACGTTAGGAATGATACCAGGTGATTGACACGACATAAGCAACTTGACAGGTTAAAGATAGCTGTTGGTGAACTTTGTAGCTGCCATCGCACAACAATCAGAAGAGGACTCCCTGCACTGATTCATGTATGCTTTTTTCAGACAGATTCCTGTATACTGGGAAAGCTAAGAATCCAAACATTTCGAAATTTAATCTTAATCCAATCCTAGCACAAGCAATCTTGAAAAAGAAAAAAACTGGCCCAACTTTTTTTTTAAACAACTGGCCCAACATTTGTAGAGCACCAAACGGCAAGCATCAAATAATTGCAGCTCAACATCCCACTTAGTAACCTGCACCAGGTCGACTCCACATCTGTTGGACAGAAATTTGAAGAGAGAAAAAGCGTAAGGGAAATAGCAGGTTCGGAAGGAGACGTGAGGGAAAGAACATATGTGAGGATCTTTTGCGCAAAACTGACGGCGCTGGAGTGATATGGTGGTCTTTGGAGCTCGAACCCTAGAGAGGAAGGTGATGTCGGCATAGGGCTCGGACCTCAAATCAGGCGATTCATCCTTCCCAGCCGCGGAATCGCCTGTGATTCATCTCCTTTTCACCTTCAGAACCGTATTGGGGGAATGGGGTCAGAACAGAAGGCCCCATCCTTCTCCGCGCCGTCGAGCCTCGCGTCGATGAGAAGAAACTCGGCGAGGTCACGGTGGTCGCCCCTGAGACAATCACAGATGCTGCCGTCCACCTCCACCAATGTCTCTCCTCGCCTCGCCCTTGGTCGTGCGCTTCAATTTGGACGGGGTAAAAAAATCGCATCTCCATGTATGCTGACGATGTTGTCATCTTCACCGAACCTGATCCAACTGAACTCCACTCTGTCAAATCGTTGATGCAATGCTTTGGGGAAGCTTCTGGACTACTAACCAATTTTGCAAAAAGTTCTATCATTCCAATCCACTGCTCACAGTTCGACACCCTTGCCCTTGCTGCGATACTCACCTGCCCTGTACAAAGCTTCCCATGTACATACCTGGGCCTTCCTTTATCTGACCAGCGCCTGCGCAAATGCGATCTGCAACCCTACCTCGACAAACTGGCGAGTAAGGTCAAGGGATGGAATAAAGGGAATTTTTCACTCGACGCTAGGCTACTGCTAGTCAAATATGTGTTGTCTGCCATGAATATTTATCACCTTCTCGTCATCGACCCACCAGTTTGGTTGATCAAAGCAATCGACAAGCTACGCAGAGGTTTCCTTTGGTGCAATGATGAGCTTGCAACTGGAGGTCGTTGCCTCGTGCGTTGGGAAGCCATTTGCCATCCGCTGGAGTTCGGCGGGCTGGCTATTACTGACCTGCATCGCAAAGCCACCGCTCTGCGGGTTAGATGGTTGTGGCACACCTGGACCGAGGATGACAAAGCTTGGGGCGATCTGCCGTTGGGAATCGATGACCGTGCTCGCAGCCTGTTCAATTCAGCGGTCTCCTTCAACTTAGGAGATGGAAATAAAATCAACTTTTGGCAAGACCCATGGACAGCGGGTCACCAAAGCCTTGCTTCTATTGCTCCTAATCTCTTCAAGTGTTGCACCAAGCGCAACCTTTATGTTGCACAGGCCATCACAGACAACAAGTGGATGAGGCATTTCAAGCGTGACCTACCTGCCATTGCTCTCACACAGTTCCTCCTTGTCCATGGCATCTTGGTCAATATTGAGCTGCAGCCTGAGACACCTGATTCAGTTACCTGGTTATGGACACCAAATGGTCAATACACAGCGACGTCTGCTTATGAGATGCAATTCGAAGGCTCCATCCGCTTCTCTTTCCGGGACACCATTTGGAGCAGCGGAGCGCCGCTGAAGTGTCGTGTATTCTGCTGGCTTGCTCTACGTGGAAAATGCAACACTGCTGATTGTCTTCAGAAGAAGGGGTGGCCGCACAATGCTGCGTGTGTCTTCTGCCTCAGCGTGCAGGAAACCGCATTGCATCTTCTCGCCACCTACCCCGTCATCACTCGGCTATGGGAGAAGATCATTCAGACGGCAACACTCAACCCAAACCTGAGACCACAAGCTGACACTGCATCTTTAGAGGATTGGATCATGACAACTAGCTGCTGGCTGCCACCGGCTAAAAGGAAAAGCTGGTCCGCCTTAGTTCATCTGACCTGGTGGTCCATTTGGAAAGAACGTAATGCAAGAATATTCAACAACAAGGCTGAGCCGCTTTCCAGGATTCACTCCAACATTATCGATGAGGCTAGATGTTGGAGAGATGCCGGCAGAACAGGTGTTGTGGACCTGATTATAAAACCCAGGGAACCTGATTGAGATACTGGTGTTTCCTTTTAATCTCCAGCGCTTTGCTGTAGATCTTGTTCTCCTTTAGTTTTTATTTAGCTTTTCTTCCTTTTTTAGTTACCTTGTACTCTGAACACTCTTCTAATTGAAATGAAAAGCAGGCTAGACTGCCTTTTCCGTCAATTTGGACGGGGTACTACCGCTACGGCTTGGCGCATCGGCTCCACGGCAGCGGCGGCGCCGGAGCCAAGCCACTTCGCTCGTGACGGCCGCAACTACTTCCTCCCCATGCCGCGTCCTCAGGTCCCTCACCTTGGTACGGGGGTGGTGGCGGTGGATGGAACAGGCGACAACGGCAATTTGCGGCGGCATGAAGGTTGGAGACGGGGTCAACTTTGGCAGCGAACCGTCCTTCCCCTCGTTGTGGTGTTTGGCTTCGTGTCACCGCTTAATTGGAGCTAGAGCAGGAGTAGCGAGAGGACTCAAGCCGTGCTGCAGAAGACACGATCTACACGACCCAATGCGAACGATGATGTGGATGAACGAGAAAGCAGGAATCCTAGCTCAGTTGTATGTTGTAGAGATGTACCATGCGAAAAATAGTCTTCAACCAAAATGGATTCGAACTTGAACTTGATTCATGCGAAACGACGCATGACAGGCGGCAAAGGAGAACTGTGCATAGTTCCTATTCTCACTCATTTATTAATGTATGTAAAAAAGCTGCCATTATAAACAGATCCAGCTCTCTTCCCACTAAAAATGTGGAACTAAATTCTACATGTCATGCAACCAAATTGAACGACCATTTGAGAATTCAGAATCTGCCATGTAAAATGGGCCAAATCCATAAAAATCCAACAATATCTTGGGTACAACTGGACTGACATAGACGACATGGAGTGCAGGCCCTACTGGACCTTGGTCCAGAGATATTTTTGAACGTTCAATCAAAATTGTACAGAATGACGGGAGTCAACAAGTGGTGGCATATAACCTCGTAAAAAAAACCAAGTGGTGGCATATGGAACGAAATTATGCTCTCTTGCGTTGCGGTCAAAACGAAATTCTATCTCAACAAATTTTTGAATAAGGTCGGAACGGCAGAGCTGGTTTTCTTTTGCCAACTTCTTTGAAATTAGTCCTATAGAGGTCTCTACAAAACAGAATAAGCCGAGTTAGCGCGTTAGATTAAAAAGAGCAGCAAAAAAGAGTTGGTGCTAAAGCTACAGCGGAGGGGTACTATGAACTAGTGAACAGACCACATATAGGACTATTCCCTTGTACCTTACTTGAATGTTTTTAACTCGTGTGATCACGTGACATTCTACTCTTCGTCTTCAGGGAGAGGGCGAAATTACATGTGTTGTCGACACATCAAGTGTAAATTCAGACAGAGATGCAAGGCAGCATGAAGCAGCGGAACTCAGAATGCAAATTCTTTCAACAAAATATGGACTATCAGGTTCTGGTCCTAATTTCTTATCTTATTGCACCAATAATTACTGAGACCACACAAAATTCTAACAGCACGAACAACACTCATGGCGATAGCGCGGGAGCAGGACCGCCGACCTTGGAGACAGCAATGATCTGGCTCCGCACCACATGTTCCTTGGACACCCAGCTTAAGCTTCCCTCGACGAGTTTGTGTTTGCCCACATTGTGGCAGCTCACCGACACTCTGAACGTCTTCTTCTCTCCGGCCTTGGAGAATATCAACGTCTTAGGGGAGACGCGGACCCTCAGCGAATTGGGTGCATCCACTTTCACCCTGTAAGTCGACGCCGCTGGCCCAACATTCGTCACAGTCCGCTTCACGGTGAACGACGACGTTGTCATCGGCACGGTTATTGTTGGGTAGTTCAGCTGCACATCCTTGACCTTTGGCAGCTTCGTGCAGGTCAAGCTCGAGTTGCGCACGATGGTCGCCAGGCCATCTTCACCGAGCAGCCAGCAGATATAGCCGGCGTAGTCACTCACACTGATGTCGTGCACCAGTCCAGGGTCTGCGGCTCTCGTGGGGTTCACATGGCCTGCACCTCTATCGTATGAGCTAGCTTTCCTGTGCTGCTCGTTCAAGATCCAGCCACCAGTGCTGTTTACGGCATCCGACGTCGTCAAGATGGCTGACTTGATGGCAGCTGGAGACCAGTCAGGATGCAAACTCTTGATGAGTGCCGCAACGCCGCTAACATGCGGTGTCGCCATGGATGTGCCCGACATGATGACGAAAGGCCCCGATGCATAGCCTGTTTTTGGTGGCCACGCAGCGAGGATGTTGAGCCCCGGCGCCAGAATGTCTGGCTTGAGAACACCAGGGCTGACAGAGCTTGGACCCCGTGAAGAGAATGACGCTACAACCGGGGCCGGACGAACACCGAACATGGTGTTATTGTAGGTTAAAGTGGCCATGGGTTTGCTTGTTGACGGCGTCGCGTAAGCTGCGAGGATGGCGCCATCAGCCGTGCTCACCTGCACCACTTTCGAGTTGTAATCCTGAAGAACAGTGGTGTAGCCATTGGCTTTATCGTTGAATAGCACCACGCCACCTGCTCCGGCAGCCATTATGCGATGAATGTTGGGGTTCTGAATCATCGGTGTCGTCGCTTGGCAAACCACGATCTTCCCGGAGACAGAACGGCCATCCTCGTTCTCACAGAACCGATGTTCCTTGGAGAACATCAGAGGATAAGTCTTTGAGGTTCGGTTTGCCACCTGGGTCTGGGTCAGTGAAAAATATTTCGTCGAAATTTCGAACGAAATTCGCGAAATTAACGAATTTCTGTACGGGGCGAGAATATATAATCTCGGAAGAAATTTTCGTTTAAATTTGAATAAACATGAACGATTACACATCTTGTAGGCATAGAGCATGTTGAAGACAAGAAAGTCCCTTTAACGTATTGGTTAAGAGGTCAGTTTGAAGTTAGGTAGGTTCTGTGTTCGATTCCCCCTTGTCTCACCTTTTTTTCAAATTAATTTAAACGCCACATTAAAAATCTGACCGAAATATTTGAAATATTTCTTCAAAATTTCGTTAATTTCTCGAAATTCGCGAATCTCTGAGAGGAGCGAAAAATATTGCAAAAACGAAATACTAAACCCTGGTCTGGGTGAGCGCTTCTCCGTGAATGCACTTGCCGTTGCCTAGATGGACGCCGACATGGAAGCTCCGGTCCACCGAGCCAGCGGCGACCGTGAGCAACCAAGGTGCATCGTTGGTGATCGTCCGTGGAGTGGGACCACTGTTGCCGGCCGCACACACCACAATGATGCCCTTGGTTATTGCGCTGAACGCGCCAATGGCGATGGGGTCCTTATCGAAGCTCACACTAGTGATGCTGCTAAGAGATATTGACAGCACGTCTACCCCATCCTTGATGGCGCGTCCAATCCCGCCACGACGCTGGATTATTTACAACCTCTGCCATTACACACCTTGTACATAGCGATATGGGCGCCGGGAGCAATTCCAGACGCGGTGCCCGTGCCGATACCATCGACCGAGGCGCCGGTGACGAAGTTCCCGGCGGCCGTGGACGAGGTGTGCGTTCCATGGCCCGCGTAATCGTCTGAATCCTCGCCTCCGAAAATGAGTGATTTGGCACCGATGAGCTTGTTGTTGCACCGGGCAGCCTTGCATGAGCCCTTCCACTTTGCCGGGGGTGGTGGGACGCCACGACCATCGAAGGAAGGGTGTTGTGCATGGATTCCGGTGTCGAGTAGCCCGACGATCACTCCCTTGCCGTAGCTGGCGTCACTCCATAACCCATTGCCTTTCCTTAGCCCGAGGAACTCTGGCGTGTGCGTGGTCATGAGCTGCAGCGTCCGCTCCGGGAATACACGCACGAACCCCGGCTTCTTGGCCACCGTGTCGAGCTCGGCGTCAGTGAGCCTCGCGGCGAAGCCGCTGAATACCTCGATGTAGGAGTGGAGGAGACGCGGCTCTCCGGAGTCCCCGATGCTTGTGCTCGGTAAGAAAGACTCGTGCCATTGACGGTGTGCGTCTTCGTCGGAATTCAAGGGAGGTGGCTCGACTAGCACAATGTAGGTGCGGTAAGCAGAGGTTTTGGTAGAATTCCGTTGTGCCATTGCAGCTGCTCGATTGACATAGCACAGTGAAGGACTAAGGGAGTGGGTGGCGAGCAAGAGAAGTGGTAGTAATAAGAGATTGGTTAAGGACGCCATTGCTGACTCGGTGACTCCACACACACCTACAGACCAAGGAAGACGATGGCGATGCAGTGCCTGGCCATCACACCAGGTGTTGTTCATTTATAGAGCACGATAGATCAATGTGTTGGAACTTTAATGTGGCAGGGGTTAATCACTTCGAAATCTAGCACATGCAGAAGCATACATAACTTTAAATTGTGCCAGATCTGGATGACACTCAATGATCTTGCCTGGAGCGACGACGAAAAATTAATGCAATGTGATATTTTTCTATCTCATTCATGAATCAAATATCGCAACAAGAGTGAAAATGCTAGGAAATTAATGACACAAATTGAACACCATAGATAGTAGTATTGATATCATGTTATAAATGTCAAATAATATACGTAGTAAATGCTAGAAATGAAATCGGGTGAGGTTGAAAACTGAATCTGGTATTCACTTGCACCCTGATGAGCTCGCGCTCCTGCTGCTAAAGATTCAATCTGTTCAACACAAATATTTATGCATAAGCTGGCACCGACAAGTGCAACCAAACAGCTTCAGCTACCTCAGGCAAGCCTGCAAAAAATCTAAACTTCTCAGCTTTAGGTCAGGCACCACTTTTCTTCAGCCATGAAAGATCAGGAGTCAGGGCACTACCCAAACTTGGTCGGTGAGCTCGCTAAGCCCATGGTCTAATTGAATGAGTGCGTTCCTCTCAGAAGAAAAAGAAGTACAGCAGAGGGGTGTGACTACTTAGCAGATCACATGTGCATTTGTATATGTATTTCTCCCTATATATTAGTTAAACTCGTGTGCTCAAGTGGCACTGTACTAGTATGTGTCTTAGAGAGATACGTGGCAGCATGCATCAAGCGGCAGAAACTCAGAATGCGAAATCTTTCAGCAAAACATATCATCGGCTATGTTCTGATCCCAATTTCTTTAACGCAAAAGTTTGCACCAATAAGTACTGAGACGATACAAAATCATGTCCCATCAGCACAGTTTATGTGTCGCAAGTTTAAATGTATGTGAATAAACAGGAACAAATGAGAACATTCTCAATTTTCCTGTAAAATAACAGAACATTCTCATTGATCAGACTCGATTGACGACGGACAAGAAAGATCCTAACTCCTAGGAGGCTACGACTGCAACGATTGGGCTCCGCACGACGTGTTCTTCGGACACCCAGCTCAAGCTTCCCTCCAAGAGTTTGTGCCTGGCCACGTCGTGGCAGCTCACCGACACGCTGAAACTCTTCTTCTCTCCGGCCTTGGAGAACACCAGCGTGTCAGGGGAGATGTGCACCTTCAGCGACTTGGGTGTGTCCACTATCGCCTTGTAAGTCGATGGCGATGGCCAGACGTTTGTCACAGTCCGCTTCACGGTGAACGGCGACGTTGTTAGCGGCACGGTTATCGTCGGGTAGTTGAGCTGAGCATCCTTAACCTTGGGTAGCTTCCCACTGTTAGAGTAGATTGTGCATATTGTATTTTGACCGTATGTTAGGGGCTTTCCTGCATATTCACCTGTACATGTACTATATATATGTGGCCTTTGGCCCCCTGGTAATACAAGCAGTCTATTACCCTAACATGGTATCAGAGCCCTGGTTTTAGGGTCTCTTTTTTCCTCTCTCCACGTCCGTGCCGCCGCCGCCGTCGCGCCCCCGGCTCCCCGCCGCCGCGCCCCGGCCGCCGCCGCCGTTTCCTTGCCGGCCTTCGTCGCCCGTCGTCCTCCGCTCCTGTGCCCGTGCACGTACTGCTTTCCAAGATCGATCCGTGCTGCTGCTCTCCCTTTCTCCGACGTCGATCCGTGCACGTACTGCTGCAGCCCGCCCGTCGCCGCTCCTCTTCTCAGTCCTCACGCGCTCGTCCGCAGCGATCCTCAGATCCGTTTCTGCACGTACCAAGCTGCTCCTGCTAGCTGCTGCTGCTGCCCGTGCACGTACCAAGCTGCTGCCCGTGCACGTGCTAGCACCAATCGATCCGTCCGTGCCAGGATTCCAGCGTGTTGACCAGATCGATCTAGCGCTGCTCCCTGCTGCTTCCCTCAGGTCGATCTAGCGCTGCTCTCTGTTCCGATCGATTCCAGATCGTGTTGACCAGCGTGTTGACCAGATCGTGTTGAAAAAAAAAAAAAAAAAAAAAAAAGAGAGAGAGATGTCTACCTCGTCGGGCTATGTTGCGATTCCTCGCTGCCCGATTATCTTTGATGGAGCGAATTACCCTGATTTCGCTAACTTCATGCGCGTCCACATGCGCGGTCTTCGTCTGTGGGGTGTGCTTTCTGGCGAGGTCCCTGTCCGCCCCACCCCGTTGCTCCTTCGGTGCCTGTTGCACCGACGCCTACTGCCCTTGCCTCTGATGCTTCTCAGGAGGACAAGGATTCCGCCACTCGTGCTGATGCTATTGCTCTGACTGCTTATGACCGGCAGGTCCAGGACCATTCTGCTGCTGTTGCGACATACCGGCAGGATCTGACTGCCTACTCTCAGTGGATAGATGAGGATGCTCGTGCTGCTGCTGTTCTGACTTCCAGTGTCCTGCCTCAGTATGCTGCTGAGTTTATGGCTCTTCCCACTGCTGCTGCTCAGTGGGCCTTTCTTCGTCAGCGTTATCAGCCGTCTGGGGATGCTCTTTACCTGTCTGTGGTCCGCCAGGAGCATGCCCTTCAGCAGGGCGATTTGACTATTGATGAGTTCTACACTCAGAGTGCTGCTATTTGGCGTCAGCTTGATTCTCTTCGTACGCCTGTGTGTGCCACCTGTCCCTGCTGCTTGATTGTTCGCGCCGACCTGGAGTTTCAGCGCGTCTTTGAGTTTTGTCGCGGCTCCGCAAGGAGTTTGAGCCACGCCGTGCACAGCTACATGCCCGTGGTCGTGTTCCGCTCTCTGAGGTCCTGTCTGAGCTTCGTGCTGAGGAGACTCGTCTTCGTGGTGCTGGTCTTCTGGAGGTTCCCTCTGTTCTTGCTGCTCGTGGTCCTCCTGCGCCGTCTGCTCGTGGTCCTGCTCCGCCACAGCCTCCGTCGCGGTCTTCAGTACCGCCGATACTACCTACTCCTCAGGTCCAGGGTCAGCCCCCGCAGTCTCGTGGTTCTCGTGGTCCTTGCACCTACTGTGGCAAGCCTGGCCATGATATTTCTGGCTGCTGGCAGAGGGATCCCAGCTTACGTCAGCAGTATCTTGCTCGTCGGAGGACTGGTTCTTCAGGATCTTCAGGCTCTTCAGGTTCTTCTGCTGCTGCACTGTCTGATCAGGACATTATCCGTGGTCTTCGTGGTCTGCTCGCTGCTTCGGCTCTTCCTTGCCGGGTTCTGCTGGTTCTGTGTCTGGTCTTCTGGCAACACGCGACCACCACCTTCTACACATCAGGTATGTCATCCCCGTGGTATCTGGATTCTGGAGCTTCTTTTCATATGACTTCTGCGTCTTCTATTCTTTCTGCTCTTCGCTCTCTTATTTCTCCTGTTCGTGTCATCACGGCTGATGGTACCTCTCTTCCTGTTTCTAGTCGAGGCACCCTCTCTACTTCATCTTTCTCTGTTCCTGATGTTTCTCATGTCCCTAGCCTTAAGATGAACTTGTTTTCTGCTAGTCAGCTTACTGATTCTGGTTGTCGCGTCATTCTTGACGCTGATTCTTGTGCTGTTCAGGACCGTCGGACTCAGGCCCTGGTTGGAGCTGGCCCTCGTAGTCTTCAGTCTCCGGGGCTCTGGGAGTTAGACTGGCTTCGTGTTCCTTCCGCTGCTACTTCATCTGCCAGTTCTCCTGCGGTTGCTGCTTCTGTCACTGGCTCTTTCCAGCAGTGGCATCATCGGCTGGGTCACCTTTGTGGCTCCCGTTTATCGTCATTAGTTCGTCGAGGTCTTCTAGGGTCTGTTTCAGGAGATGTGTCTTTACATTCATGTCAGGGTTGTAGGTTAGGTAAACAGATTCAGCTTCCCTATCCTACTAGTGCGTCTGTATCTCAGCGACCTTTTGATTTAGTTCATTCAGATGTTTGGGGTCCGGCTCCCCTTCAGTCAAAGGGGGGTCATCGATACTATATTTTGTTCATTGATGATTTTTCTCGGTACACCTGGTTATTTTTTATGCGCTCTCGCAGTGAGGTTCTCTCCATTTATAAGCGCTTTGTTGCCATGGTTCGTACTCAGTATTCCACGCCTATTCGTGTCTTTCGTGCTGATTCTGCAGGTGAGTATATCTCTCAGCACTGCGTGGTGTTCTTGCTGAGGAGGGTACCCTTGCTCAGTTTTCGTGTCCCGGTGCCCATGCTCAAAATGGTGTCGCCGAACGTAAGCATCGTCATATTCTTGAGACTGCCCGTGCTATGATGATTGCTTCCTCTCTTCCGCCACATTTCTGGGCTGAGGCTGTCGCTACATCGACTTACCTCATTAACATTCAGCCCTCTGCTGCCCTTCAAGGTGGCATTCCTCTCGAGCGTCTTTCTGGTACCTCTCCAGATTACTCGGCTCTTCGTTTGTTTGGTTGCGCTTGCTATGTTCTTCTTCCTCCCCGCGAACGCACCAAACTGACCGCTCAGTCTGCTGAGTGTGTTTTCCTTGGGTACAGTGATGAGCATAAGGGCTACCGCTGTTGGGACCCTGTTGCTCGTCGGATGCGCATCTCTCGTGATGTCACGTTTGATGAGACGCGCTCCTTCTATCCTCGCCATACCTCTGGCACTTATCCGGTGGATGATATTTCTTTTCTCCTTTTTCCGGATTCACCTCCTGCTGTCTCTTCCCCATCTCCTAGTTCTCCATCTTCTACACCTGGTGCGCCTCCTCCATCTTCGGAGCCATCCTCTCCTCCGTCTAGTACCCCTAGTACTCCTCGTTCTCCTGCCTCGGCTCCTCCTTCTCCTATTCCTTCTTCCTCTTCTTCGGCTCCTCCTTCTTCCTCTTCTTCTGATGAGTCATCTTCTGCTGATGAGCCTTCCCATTCACGGCCTGTTCGTCAGCGTCGTCCTCCAGACCGTTATACTCCTAGTAAGTATGGTCTTTCTGTTGTCTCCGAGCCGACTTCTTATCGGGATGCTGAGCGTCATCCTGAGTGGCAGCTGGCCATGGCTGAGGAGATTGCTGCGCTTGAGCGCACTGGCACCTGGGATCTTGTTTCTCCCCCTTCAGGTGTTCGTCCTATCACGTGTAAGTGGGTCTATAAAATTAAGACCCGCTCTGATGGATCTCTCGAGCGCTATAAAGCGCGTCTTGTGGCTCGTGGCTTTCAGCAGGAGCACGGCCGAGACTATGACGAGACTTTTGCTCCTGTCGCTCATATGACCACTGTTCGTACTCTTCTTGCTGTTGCTTCTGTTCGACGCTGGTCTGTATCCCAGCTTGATGTTCAGAATGCTTTTCTTAATGGCGAGTTGAGTGAGGAGGTTTACATGCAGCCTCCTCCTGGGTATTCTGTTCCCGATGGGATGGTTTGTCGTCTTCGACGATCCTTATATGGTCTCAAACAGGCCCCTCGTGCCTGGTTTGAGCGTTTCTCCTCTGTGGTTATTGCCGCTGGCTTCTCTCCCAGTGCTCATGATCCAGCACTGTTTGTCTACACCTCTTCTCGGTGTCGGACCTTGTTGCTTCTCTATGTTGATGACATGATCATCACTGGTGATAACCCTGAGCACATTGCCTTTGTTAAGGCACGTCTACGTGAGCAGTTTCTCATGTCTGATCTTGGTCCTCTTCGCTACTTTCTTGGGATTGAGGTTTCTTCTACAGCCGATGGCTTCTTTATCTCCCAGGAAAAGTATATTCAGGATCTTCTTTCTCGGGCTGATCTTAGTGATGAGCGTACCGTTGAGACTCCTATGGAGCTTAATGTTAAGCTTCGATCCACTGATGGTGAGCCTCTTTCTGATCCCACACGTTATCGCCATCTTGTTGGGAGTCTTGTTTATCTCGCTGTCACTCGCCCTGATATCTCTTATCCCGTCCATATTCTGAGTCAGTTTGTCTCAGCTCCTACCACCGTTCACTATAGTCATCTCCTCCGTGTCCTTCGTTATCTTCGTGGCACGATTACTCGTCGTCTTTTCTTCCCTAGTTCCAGCTCTCTCCAGCTCCAGTGTTACTCGGATGCCACGTGGGCGAGTGATCCTACGGATCGTCGTTCACTTTCTGCTTACTGTGTGTTTCTTGGTGGTTCGCTTGTTGCTTGGAAGACGAAGAAACAGGTGCGGTTTCCCGTTCGAGTGTTGAGGCTGAGCTGCGGGCTATGGCTTCGTTGATTGCTGAGGTGACCTGGTTACGGTGGTTGCTTGCAGATTTTGGGGTCTCTGTTACGACACCCACTCCTCTTTTGTGTGACAGTACAGGTGCTATCAGTATTGCACGTGATCCGGTCAAGCATGAGCTGACCAAGCATATTGGTGTTGATGCTTTCTATACACGTGCTCAGGTGCAGGATCAGGTTGTTGCGCTTCACTATGTGCCTTCAGATTTGCAGCTGGCAGATTTCTTTACAAAGGCACAAACTCGAGCGCAACATGACTTCTTACTCTCCAAACTCAGTGTTGTGGATCCACCCTGAGTTTGAGGGGGGGTGTTAGAGTAGATTGTGCATATTGTATTTTGCCCATATGTTAGGGGCCTTCCTGCATATTCACCTGTACATGTACTATATATATGTGGCCTTTGGCCCCCTGGTAATACAAGCAGTCTATTACCCTAACACCCACAAGTCAAACTCGAGTTACGCGTGATGGTCACCAGACCGTCTTCACCGAGGAGCCAGCAGATGAAGCTGGCATACTCAGTGATGCCAATGTCGTAGACTAAGCCAGGATCTGCGGCTCTCGCGGGGTTCACATGGCCGGCGCCTCTGTCATACGCGCTAGCTTTCTCGTGCTTCTCGTTCAAGATCCAGCCTCCAGTGCGGTCGACGGCATCCGACGTTGTCAGGATGGCCGACTTGATGGCAGCCGGTGACCAGTCAGGATGCACGCTCTTGATGAGTGCCGCGACTCCGCTGACATGCGGTGTCGCCATGGATGTGCCAGACATGATGTTGAAAGGTCCCGATCCATAGTCCGTGTTTGGCGGCCATGCCGCGAGAATGTTGAGCCCCGGTGCTAAAATGTCCGGCTTGAGCACACCGGGGGTGATACGACTTGGACCCCGGGAAGAGAACGACGCCACGACCGGCGCCGGACGGACATCAAGCAATGTGTACGTGAGAGTGGCTGCGGCGTTGCTCGCCGACGACATTACATAATCCACGAGGATGACGCCATCGGCCGCGTTCACCTGCACCACGCTAGAGTTGTAATCCTGAAGAGAGATGGAGTAGCCTTCGACTAATTCCCTGTTGAATAAGACCATGCCAGCCGCACCGGTAGCCATTATTCTACGGATGTCAGAATCCTGATACGCTGATGATGTGCACTCGCAAACCACAATCTTCCCAACAACGGAGCTAGCATCCAAATGATCACAACTACGACTTATATAACCAGGGGAGAAGAAAAGAGGGTATGACTTTGAGGTTGGCCTTTCCACCTGGGTAAGCGCTTCTCCATCGATATGCTTGCCATTGCCGAGAAGCACCCCAGCATAGAAACTCTGGTCCACTGAGCCGGCAGCAACCGTGAGCAACCACGGCGCGTCATTTTTGATCGACCCTGGAGTGGGCCCTTTGTTGCCAGCGGAGCAGACGACAATGATGCCCTTGGATACCGCCCTGAACGCACCGATAGCGACGGGGTCGTGATCAAAGTTGACACTGAATATTTCTCCGAGAGAGAGGGAGAGCACGTCCACCCCATCCTTGATGGCCGCGTCCATGCCTGCCACTATGTCAGAATCTTAGCAGCCCCTAAGGTTGCACACCTTGTACATGGCAATGTGCGCACCCGGAGCAATTCCGGCCGCCGTTCCCGTGCCCATGCCATGGTACGACGCGCCGGTGACAAGACTAAGGAATGACTTCTTTTCTAGTGATGAGAAAGTCAGTAGTGCAGAAAATGATTTACTGAATGAGGGATTTAGCATAGAAGAAATTAGGGAAGCAGTGTTTGGGTCCTATGCTGATGGTGCCCCTGGTCCTGATGGCATACCTTTCTTCTTTTATCAGAAATATTGGGATATAATTAAGCTTGATCTGTTGGATTTATTTATGGACTAGTTTGCTAATTCCTTGGACATATATAGACTGAATTTTGCTAGAATCACTCTCATCCCAAAAGAGGATGATGCAAGATCAATGAAAAAATTTAGGCCAGTTAGCTTGCTTAATTGTAGCTTTAAGATCTTTACTAAGGTCTTAAATAATAGATTAGCTAAAATAGTAAGTAGATTAATTTCTCTTTGTCAGTCTGCTTTTATTAAAGGTCGTTTTATATTAGAGAGTGTAGTCACAGCTCATGAGATTATTGATGAGGTACATACAAAAAAACAGAAAGGCCTAGTGTTTAAAATAGATTATGAGAAAGCCTACGGTATAGTAAATCTAGATTTTTTATATGAGATTCTAGAGAAGAAGGGTTTCAGCCCTTTTTGGATTAGGCTTATTAGACAGGTGACTCAATGTGGCTCGGTTGGGGTTAAGATTAATGATGCAGAAGGTGACTTTTTCCTAACAGGAAAAGGGTTGAGGCAAGGGGATCCCCTTTCTCTCACCCTTTTTAATTTTGTAGTAGATGTCTTTTCCAAAATGTTAGTGAAAAGTACTAATGCAAACTTAATTAGAGGCTTGTGCCCCAGATTCCTGCCGGGAGGTGTCATTTGCTTGCAATACGCAGATGGCAGATGTAGAAGTAGCTAGGAATTTGAAATGGGTGCTCACTTGCTTTGAACAAGTGTCAGGGATGCGTATAAATTATCACAAAAGCGAACTTATTCCCATTAACTTAGATGAGGGGGAAAAGGAACCTTTTCTTGATATTCTACAGTGTATGGTAGGTGATTTCCCGATGAAATACCTGGGGATTCCTTTACATTTTGATAAACTTGGGCGTGAAGATCTACAGCCACAAGATTGTCAGGGTGGAGAGGGAAATTACTTTCCTCAGCTGCCAAAAGAGAACTAGTGCAGTCAGTTTTAGCCAGCATTCCCATTTACTTGCTTTCCTTCTTTAAATTCTCCAAATGGGCGCTGAAATTAATAGACACCCAATTAGCTAACTGCTTGTGGGATGATGAAGAAGGAAAACATAAAATACATTTAGCCAACTGACCATCTGTATGCATGAGGAAATTTTTTGGGGGTCTAGGTATTCCCAATTTGAAGGGCGGACCTGGTGCAGCGGTAGAGCCTCACCGCCTGTGACCGAGAGGTCCCAGGTTCGAGTCGCGGTCTCCTCACATTGCACTTCGTGAGGGTAAGGCTTGCCACTGACACCTTTCCCCAGACCCCGCACAGTGCGGGAGCTCTCAGCACTGGGTACGTCCTTTTTTCTAGGTATTCCCAATTTGCAAGATATGAATCTTTGCATGTTAGGATCGTGGATTAGGAGATACTCGCAGGGTAATGGCTCTCTGTGGAAACAAGTAGTAGATGCAAAGTATAATACTAGAAATCCAAACATTTTATGTTGCCAAGACACTATGCCTTCCACCTTCTGGAAAGGAGTCATGTGGGCGACAAATGCGATAAAAATAGGCTATAGATGGAAAATTGGAAATGGTAAATTAGTTAGATTTTGGGAAGATATATGGTTTGGGAATTCCACCCTTGCCACCCAGCTCTGGGACTTATATGTTATATCCAACCAACAGACCAAAACGTTTGCAGATCTTTGGGATGGTAATGAACTTAAGTGTAATTTTAGGAGGACATTTACTGCAGAGCTAATGGTCCAATGGTTAGAGCTCCTGGATATTGTTAATTCTGTAGTTTTTACCCAGGAAGATGATCAATTAATTTGGCAACACGAAACTAATGGTGTTTACTCTTCTAAAACGATGTACTCTATTATTAATTTTAGAGGAGTCACCCCTGTATATTTACCTGCAGTTTGGTCTCTGAAAATCCCTCGTAAGGTGCAAGTGTTTTTGTGGCTGTTTTCTCAAAACAAAATACTCACCAGAGATAATCTTAGGAAAAGAGGGATTCCCAAGGAGCTAGAATGCACCCTGTGTAAAGAAGTAGAGTCAGTTTATCATTTGTTCTTTGAGTGCATTGTAGCTAAAGAACTTTGGGATGATGTTTTTAATATTTTCCAAATTAGAATTCTAGATTATGCCTCTGTAGCTTCTAAATGGCTATGTAACAAGAGATTCCTACAGTTTAATGTTGTTACATCTGCAGTCCTTTGGGGCATTTGGAATAACAGAAATAGCCTTGTTTTTAATAGAAAGACTTGGATGAATATGAAACAGGTTTGGGCTTTGGTGCTGACGTACCTAAGAAGCTGGAAAGTTCCTTTCAAGGAGCTAGAAGGAGGAAGATTAGCTCAATTCATGGAGCTCTTGATGCAAAAACTCAGAAGCCCGCTATGCTTGGAGGTGGGGTGAAGAGGAGATGTATCCGCTTTGACTGGATTGCTTCATGGGCACCGGCGAAGCTGATGGCGCACAAGGGCAGGGCATCTCTGGCGTATCTTCAGGACCACCCAGAGGAGTCTGGCGACATTCATGTGGTGATATGAGGAAGACGGCGCGGAAGATGATGCGATGTGCTGCTGGGATGTTGTCTCCGTTTTGGCGTTAATTCCAGTTCCCTAGTTGTAGTATAGCTGGTGTGCTTTTGTAGCACTGGTTTCACCAGTGCTGGGGTGATGCCCAGGCTGGCCTTGGGTCGGTCATGATCTCACAGAACTTGTATTAGGAAGTAGCGAGGCTGCTCCTTTTTCTTTCAGTTTTCTGAGACCTGTTCTAAAACCAGGTGTGTTGCTGACGCTTATGGTTTCGTTGCTTGCTAATGGAACCGGGGAGCGATCCCTTTAAATCTAAAAAAACATGCACATATCTGGCCTCGCACAAAGTATATCTTAGAAGATCATGATTTGGCAGAAATGAAAGCTGTTGAATCTTGCTGCACAAGTGACACGCAAGTGCTTAATTTCTGCCAAATTACAGTTGCGGTAAATTGATCACTCGTGCTGTATAAATTAAGAGCCCGGGGTGATGGCCGGACACTGCATCGCCATCGTCTTCCTCCTGTCGTGTGGGTGCGCGTGGCTTCATCAATGGCGTCATTGACCAATCTCTTGCCACTACATCTTCTTTTGCTCGCCAGTCTAGTTGTTGCAAGTGTACAACTAGATCCCACAAAAGCCACTGCTTACCGCACTTATATCGTGCTCGTGGAGCCACCGCCCTCCAATGCCGAAGACGTGCACCGTCGGTTGTATGAGTCTTTCTTACCAAGCTTACTTATCGGTGACTCTGGCGAGCCACGTCTCCTCCACTCCTACACCGAGATGTTCAGTGGCTTCGCGGCGAGGCTCACTGAGTTTGAGCTCGACGCGGTGGCCAAAAAGCCAGGGTTCGTGCGTGCGTTCCCAAGCCGGACACGCCGGCTGATGACCACGCGCACGCCGGAATTCCTCGGGCTAAGGGAAGACACTGGGTTCTGGAGCAATGCCTACTATGGGGCGGGAGTGATCGTCGGTATGCTTGACACCCTTCGTTTGACGATCATGGTGTCCCAACACCTCCCGAAAAGTGGAGGGGCTCATGCAATGCGGTCCGCTGCAACAACAAGCTCATCGGTGCCAAGACACTTATTGGAGGTGACTCTGGCGATACTGACGTTCATGGAACTCACACCTCATCCACGGCAGCCGGAAACTTTAATTTCAGGTTTAGCTTCATTTTAAAATAAATCTCTATATCTCCTGATAGTGTACCATATATCGCAACATTCATCACCACGACATTTCTATATCTCCTGCATGAATCATAAGTATGTCGCAATGATCTGGTAATATACCAAATTTAACTTCATAAGATCTTGACATCATGTCATAAATTTCAGTATCAAAGTGAATACGTGAAATCAGGTGTTCTGCGTCCCTCCGTCTCAGCTGCCTCCTCCTTTGCATCCTTCAAACTCCCTTGCCTACTCTATGTCAGAGGCATGGACATATCAGATACAAGTTATTACGTTGTCAGAGTGGGATTCTGCTCTCAGTTTTACTGAGTGATTAGTTGTAAAATGGTCTAGATGTTCTTATATCCTACTCCCTCCGTTTTTTTATATAAGATGTTTTAGCATATATCCACATACACATATATCTACATGTATGTAGACACATTTTAGTGTGTATGTTCACTCATTGCAATATGTATCTAGACAACATGTGATATATCTAAAACGTCTTATAATTATGAATGGAGGGAGTACTTGCTATCTCTACTTATCAACACAACTATCTGTGAAGGTACAACAATATAGAAGTGTCAGTACTCAGTAACAATGTAGATGTTTAAGGTCCTTCAATCAATAGAATAATAGAGGAACACAATCTGTTCATTTCTTAGGATTCAAACGGATTACTGTCCAATAAACTGCGTTACTGTTAACTCACAAAGATTCTATCTGCTCCCTTTTTTTTATGCGTGGTAACTGGTTACCAGAGCTGCGCCTGAACTCTATATATTTCCAGATTATATGAACCAAAACTTGTCCAAGCCATGAAGAGATTAAATGGCCTTAGGCATGGAGTCATGAAGAGATAAACTTGCCATACGTAGTTCCTGACCAGTCAAGGGCAGTTAACTGAACAGGTTACCAAACATTCACCATCTCCGTCTGATCAAAGTAGCACCCGGTTGGCCCGTCCTCCGGGAGCAAGGCCAGCATGACCGGGCCCCTCGCGCCCTGTTCAGGCGTCAAGGTTCCCAGGTTCCAGTTGATGTCGGTTTTCACGAAGCCAGGACGCACACAGTTAACGCGCATCTCCGGGTGCCGTCTCGCTAGGATCCTCGTGTAGAGGTTGATCACCATCTTTGACACGCTGTAAGCAGGCAGCATTGTCGGCCACCCTGCGTCCTCGAGCCGCCCCGCCTTCAGGTCTTCCACGTAGGTGTTGAGCAGCCACTCGATCCGCGCCTCGTCCCAGATCTCGATGTTGCTCAGGTCATTCCGTAGCTTCTCATTCGGCATCCTCTGGCGCCAAAATTGAACACGTACTACGTGAATAAGGATCAGGTAAAATGCATCTCCTTCTTGGTTGTTGCAGCATTGGAGGTTTCTCAGGAAAGGATTTCAGCTAATTGCCTAATTGTGTACCTTTAACTCTGACGCAAGGGAGGAGGCATTGACGATCCTTGCTCCTGACGTGGATAGTTTCAGTAGAGGAAGGAGAGCTTCTGTTACCCGTTTGCATCCATAGTAATTGGTGTTGAGACAATTCAGAGTCACATCATAGGTGTTCTGGAACACATCTTTGAGCAGGCTAGCTGCTCTGCCAGATGTCTGAATCATAAGGCAAGTTGAAAGTGAACATTTTTGGTACTACTAATTAGAGGGTGTGGATGTTCATAGGCATACCACAAATGAATTTTCAATTCTATAGATGGCATCCTCATCATAAAAGAACTAAGTTGAAAAAGGTTTGTGAAAACAAAGTTAGTACCCATGTTTCTGCATCAATGTTCAGAGCTTTCAGGCCTTCCTCGTCAGCTGCAACTCCTACAACAGCTGCATTGTTAACCTGTATTGCCCGACCAGTCCACATTTACATCACATGTTCCTAGAAAAGATAACAAAACGATAATTTCACTAAAACATCAGGAAAGACTTCACCTTACCAGAATGTCAAGCTTTCCATAACTGCTCTCGATGTATCGTGCTAAGGAGGCCACGCTGCTGTCATCCCGGACATCGAGCTGGTGGTAGTCTATGTTGGAGAGGTTAGACTCACGTCGAATGGACTGGACGGCATCCTTCCCTCTCTTCTCGTCTCTCGCAGTGAGAATGACCGTTGCACCTTGGACGGCAAGCTGTCGGCACACCTCCAAGCCGACTCCCTTGTTCCCGCCAGTGACCACTGCAAGCCTGATGCCAAGCACAGGCAAAAAAAATCAGTCCAGAGTCCAGACACTAGTAGGAACTAACAAGGGGAATGGATCACACATAATGAACAGAAACTTAATTAGGCCTGTCTAAATTTGTTTCAGAACACAATAGCCACAGATGGTTTTGTCAAGTTTTTTTTTGGATCAAAAGGGCTGACCCTTAACTTCATTAACGAAGGATATTCAGGCTAGAGAGTTGTTACAGATCATAGTTCCAGAGCACACTTTTAGCCTGCCTTAAACAAGGGGATGGTTTTGCCAAGCAAAGCATCGAAGGAAGATGCTAGAACAACCAACCAAGAGTACAGCAGAGTAAATGATATGATTTGTTCAGGTCACAAGAATTGCAGTCAGAGATAACCATAAGGGAACGGGCATCATACTAAGGAGCCTTGGTCCTTATCCCTTCCCCGCTACAGTGAAGGCGATTTTCTGAACCCCTCTTCCCGAGCCAGCTCGCCGGCGGAGATCTGGTCGTTTCCTCACCGTCCGGCGGCCGCTCCGGCGGCGGGACGATGGGGAACACCAGATCCCGTCGTGTACATAGTCTAGGGTCGTGGAAGTCACCGGTTGGCGGCGTGGTGGAGGTGGTCGCGCGGTCGGCATGGTGTTTTGCGGTGGTCGCTCTCCTCTCCGGCGGTTTGGCTCTGCGGAGCTCGGCTGTCGAGCGGCCTCCTTGGCGGTGTCCGATGCTCTTCGGAGCGGTCTGGCGCCGTTCATCTCTTCCCCCGCTGGATCTCGACGCGGCGGGTCCAGATGTTGATCTTGAAGCTGCAGTGGATGAGCTCGGTGATGTTGCTGATGGAGTAGGGTGGAGGCTCTCCGAAGTTCGAGGCCCGACGACTTCCCGTCCGCAGGGGGACATCTTCCAATCCAAGGCGTGTGTGGAGATGCAGCGGCGGCGCGCCATCGGCACGTTCTGCTCCGTCGCCGGCGACATCGAGTTGCAGAAGGACTGCTCTGTAATTTTGATCTTTGTGATGTCCTTTTCTGTAATTTCTGAGCTGTAATCCTTGCTGTGGTTTCCTCGCAAAAAAAACCATAAGGGAACGGGCTGCTACGTGTGCGGTGCCTGCTTCGCGCCATCGGCGGAGGCGGCGGTTCCGTGCGCCGGATTCTCCATGCGAGTGGCCGGGACCGGGACCGGGACCGGGAGAGACGGCGAGGGGGTCGTGATAAGGCTGCGTGGGTGGTTGTGGGAGTAGGTGGGTGATTCTTCTCCAGATTAACCCTAAGCCGTAGTGGTTAGTACTAGCACTAATCATAATACTTTATTAATCTTGCATTCACGCCTGGATGCTGGGTTCGTCTCGCCGGCGGTGTGCCAGGTCCCTTGTTCTGTGTAGGTATTATCAGCCCGGCCCAATCGATCTGTGTCCTGAACTGGGAATCTTAACGATCGCTTCTCTCAAAGATCAGGGATAAGATGGCTTAACCTCAGCAAATCCAAAATTGACTTAGCAGTAGAAAATCCTCATCAACTGTAAACATCTCAACTGAGACCTCTTCTCATCAACTGTAAACATCTCAACTGAGACCTCTTATTATTGCAACAGCGTTTGTCATCGCAGAACGTGATAATAATCCCCTTTGCTCAAGCTGTGCGCACTAGAGTTCAGCAACAACAGCAGACGGACGGGTACAAGCTGCAAAGCTTGAAGTGCAAACCTAAACTTAACACCGACACGGCACCTTCATGCTGATCCCGAATCACCAAGCATCCCCCATCTTCGTCTGATCAAAGTAGCGGCCGGTGGGCCCGTCCTCAGGCACCAGCGCAAGCAAGACGGCGCCCTTCGCGCCTTCCTCAGGTGGGATCACCCCAGTGTTCCAGTTGATCTCCGTCTTGACGAACCCGGGTGCACGCAGTTGACGCGCATCTCAGGGTGCCGCCTCGCCAGGATCCGGGTGTAGAGGTTCACCACCATCTTGGACATGCTGTAAGCTGGCAGCATTGTCGGCCACCCGGCCTCCTCCAGACGCTCCTTCTTCAGGTCCTCCAAGAACTCGCTCAGCATGGCTTTGATCCGTGCCTCGTCCCAGCTATCGGCGTCGCGCAGCGACTCCCGCAGCTTCTCATTTGGCATTCTCTGGTGGATGACAAAACACAGTTGCAGTTAGGCCAGGTGTCAAACAATTGTCATTTCATTTTCAGCTACTATTGTTGTTGCGGCAATGAACCTGCAGCTCTGAGCGAAGGGAGGAGGTGTTGATGATCCTTGCTCCCGATGTGGATCGCTTCAGTAGAGAAAGGAGAGCTTCTGTTGCCCATTTCAGTCCATAGTAGTTGGTGTTGAGACATTTTACTGCCTCGTCATATGTTTGTATAATCACCGATTGGATCAGATGGCCTGCTTTGCCCGACAGCTGAACCAAAAAGGTGTATCAGAAATGAAACTGTAACTGACAGATAATGCAAAGTCTACCATGAGCACATTGTACCAAAATCATGCATGGATATTCTGAATATAGTTATAGGAGGCATATAGGTGCATATGCATACTTTTGTGCAAAATTTGCAAGTTCCATGCACAGAAAATCTACTAGTTCCAAAAAACACCAAAATACATACTACAAGGTAGGAGAGGGCGCCATTTTAAATCAATGCAAAATTTCACTGCCAATCACTGTGCTTTTTGAGATAACAAAACACAAGTCAGTTACGAAACAGTGTCGATGCTTAGTACTACTACTCAGTACACTTGTATTGTATGGCACTTAACATTTGTGGAACCCTCATTGAATCACCAAGGAGGTGGTTCCAGGGCCATATGTCCATGAGAAAATGAGTGGCATACAAAGGGAAGAATAAGTCCATTCTACTTGCTCAAACATTCGAGTTCAAGCAGTTCGAATAGTCGTTTCGCTGACGTGAATCCAGTTCAGCATGTTATTTTGCCATGTCAAAAACTCAACACAAGTTCCAATAATCAGATGAAAGCTGCTTTTAATCAAAGCTGAAAGTCAGAAAGGTGTCACATCAAAAGTTTTTATTTCAATCTGAAAATTAAAGAGCCTACAGGGTGATGGTTGTCCCTGAGCCCCCTTCTTATGAACCATCATATCATAGTCATTCCCAGGTCTACATACCCACATCTGAGGATCGATGTTGAGAGCTCTGAGGCCTTCCTGGTCCACTGCCACCCCTCCAACACCAGCATTGTTCACCTGCATTGCCCATTCTATCATAATTATATGGTCTCATACAAGTAGAATGGTAAGACAGATACTACAGAAGGAACAAATAATTTTACCAAAATGTCAAGCTTCCCATATCTGCTTTCAATGTGGCGTGCTAATGAGGCACGGCTACTAGCGTCTAGTATATCGAGCTGATGGAAGATAATGTTGGAGAGGTTAGATTCACGGCAAAGGGACTCGACTGCACCTTTTCCTCTTTCCTCGTCCCTTGCAGTGAGAATGACTGTCACGCCTTGGAGAGCAAGCTGACGGCACACCTCTAGGCCAATCCCTCTATTTCCACCAGTGACCACAGCAAGCCTGAAGTGACAGGCAAAATCTTAGTATCCTTGCTCGCCATCGGGAGGAAATGACATGAATATCGGCACAAGCCGCAAGATCACCTTTCAGGGATTGCTTCATGGTCATGGCTCATTTCCTCAGGCCTGTGGAAATGAGCAAAGCGGTTCCGTTTCGTCAGGTAGCTCAAAGAGTACAAAGACCTAGGAATGCAATTGTGCTGACAAAGTGGTGCCCGTGTTGGTGGGTCTTGCTACTAAGAATGCATTTCCTCCAATGAAGAAATTACTTGGAATGACCGGATGAATCGAATGCTAATCTAACAAATTGGATTCTGTTGAATCCAGTAACTTCGTGCGCCTGATGATCTGCTATGTGACTATGTTACTGACAAACATGTGTGGACTGCCAGTTGTGCTACCCCAAATACTGCAGGTAGAAGTGACTTGGCTACTGAAACAAAAGAGTGCTGCAACAGAAGCACAAGCACCATTGTAGCGCAGCGCGCCCATCAAACTTAAAAGAACGTACAGAGTCAAAGAGGAAGAGAGGGGGCGCGACCTGTGCACAGGTGATGCCGGCGTCGCCGCTGCGGCGGCCACTGAAGTTGCGGGCTTCTTCTCTGAGCGAACGGCAGGGGAGGTGGTCCGCTGGGAAGACGCGCCTGGTTGGTGGAGCAGCGACGGGCGTGGGGTAAAGCTGAGTCGGACGCTCGTATATGAGCTAGCGGCGGCGGTGGCGGTGGCGGCGGCGGCAAGGTGATGGCTCATCTGGGTGGGTCAACCAGCTCGACGAGTGAGGAAAGTGAAGGCGCCGAAAGAGAGAGGTAAAAAGGCTTTACTCTTTAGGCCCACCTGCGCGGTCTACTCTACTTCGGTGCAGAAATGGACCATCTACGGCCCGTCAAGCAGGCTTCCAGAAAAAAACAAATTTAATCAGGGCAAAAGGTTTCACCCAGCTATCTAATGTAGTTAAAAAAAATACTCAAAAGAAATATATAAGAAGTTATCGGTAGCCAAATCTAACCGCCTGAGATGGTCGTTTCCATCAGGCATTCTCCATCAATTTTCCTCGTCTTTCACGACCGGTATAACGCTAGAAGATGAAAGGTACATCGGATCTATGTCTATGTATATAGTATAGTTTAACTTATTTGCTAGGTTTATGTGTTTTGGTTGCCAATGTTTTGATTGTGAAGATAGTGTCGAGGTGGCTCATATCGTCGTACCAGTGTGACCTTCGTGGCCGAAGCCGTCGAAACAAGGAGCGTGTTTAGCTTCTGACCCTAGGGTGTCAATTTTGGTGTAGTCAGTAGTTTGCATTGTTTCATTCGTGCTGGAAAATTTATCCGTGAAATTATGGCGATGAATTCAGATTAAATTGGTTTATGGGAACCTTTGGGTTAGTCTAGTTTGTGCAGGATTTGTCATCGGAGAAGAACACTATTATTGGGTGATCTTTGATTTAACTCTTAATTTATCAAAGATCTTTGTTGTTTATGTGTGTTTTATTTTTTATGGTCCGAGTCACTCTGGTGAGTTCACCAGTAAAGCCATGCCATTTTCTGAAAAAGTTTTTGAACTTATGATGTAGGAGTAGTACGTAAGAAAAACTGACTGAAGTTATTTTCATTTCAGGATAGACAAATGCTATCCATGCCCAGAAGTTCTATGAACATAGACAAATGATTGCGCACAATCCGAGCAACAAATTCAGAGCTGCAATGTCATCCCTGTGCAGGGAACTGATCGAGCACAACTGACGAGGAGCCAATCGATCTATCTAAGATTCGACAAGATCCAAAGAGATCCTGCCTAAGCAGAAGGGAACCGAGGATGCATGCACATCCTCTATCACCGGAGAGTCCATGGAACTTAGCTGCTGTCTCCTGTGTCCTGTCTCTTGTCTTGGAGATCACATTGATCTACTACTCCCAGTTCGTTGTTCATAGAACCTGCACGCTCTGGAGAAAAAGAACATGAGATGGCACGTGGTTGGCACAATGGCACTTGGTAAACTGAGCGTGATCTCCGAGCATCGAGGCGTTCCCCTTGGAAGCTGGAAGAAGCGTTCGTTGTTTAGTGCAAGATCATCTTGATTTCTGCAATGAGTACTTGGCAAAGCGCTTGTGATGAATTCCTGTTTATTATACTGACCTTGACAGAAATGAAAGAAAATGTATATGTCAACGGAATTTCAAAAAAAAAATATATATATGTCAACGGAATTATGCATTGACAGCATTAGGGAACCGGACTGCAGCTATCATATCATAACAGAGAAGCGTAGGATCAAGATCAAACAATACTTTGGCTTAATTAGTCGTTGCTGTTGCTGCCGGAGGCATGGTCGACACTGGTTGCTCACTAATATGATACACACTCCTGAGCTGCAAGTTGCCGGTGCTAGTTGACTCGCCTCTGTTCTTAATCCAGCCATCAACGTCTCGGCCATAAAATGGCTCGGCTTTTTCCTCCGATCTGAAGTCTGATCCTGTGGATCATTTATTCTGCCGTGTTCCAGCTGGATCACTCCAAAGTCTGAGCTGATCGGTGGTTGAGATTGTTTGAAGAGGCAGTGCTGATCCATTAGGAAAAGGGAAAGGGCAGATCGTTATTAATAATCTGTTAGTTTCGCCAGTGTGCATCTGTCGAACTGAGCTGACCAACCTGCCGACACCTAAAGAAATATCCACATGCTGAACTCGAAATGGTACATGCCTACATGGGGCCTGAGATGGAGTGAGATTTGTAAGTTCGTGCGGTTTCGTCTTAGACAGAACTAGCCACTAGCCAGGTAATGGAAGCGAGATCGATCTGGCCTGACTGAGACTACATGGCCTCCCGGCAATTTCAGCACCTCGCCTAGTACTGCAGCTTGTGGAAAAAGTTGCTCCAACCAAGCATGATTTTAGTTTGTTACTCCCGAGAGGTGTTTTTGACTCCCGAGTGCATCTGCACCCTTTACTTGAAATGCATTTCAGATGTATTTCGAAAGTTCAAAAAATTGAAAAGAAATATTCACGCATATATCTTAACATGCTATGTGTTCACAAAGTCGTTTCACGAAAAAACCGACATTTTCTCTGGCTTGTGTAAAAAAGAAAAAAAATAGTGCTAAAATAAGCCTTTTCACGGGACTTCTCTTTGTCCTTTTTCCACAGGGCACAAAATATATCCATTTTCGGTGAAACGATTTTGTGAAATCATAGAATGTGAAGACGTATCGATAAAGTAATTTCAGCCAGAGGAATGAAAATTCTAGATCTAGATAGCTCCTCTCTCTCCTTCCCTTTAATAATTAACTAGCAAGGTGGCCCTCGCAAATGCGAGGGCATGGTCTTTTTCTCGTTCAACCTATTCATGCCACATTTTAATAGATACTGAAAACATGGCGAAATAGCAGGATTTTATAGATTAAATTATCTTAGGTAAATTAGCGCATGTGTGGGAAATATTTTGAATCATTCTGATTATGAGCGAGTAGATATTTCAAAAATCCTAAAATATCATGTCACATACAGTAGTTTAGAATGTCGTCTATCTTAAAACGTCAGTAGTGTTATTTTGATATTTTTTAGTCTATTCCTACTATTCGCCGTTTTCGATCTAGGTATTCAACATGCTCACCAACACGTGTCTGTTGTGTCATGTTACTCATGTAACATCGTCGACATCGACATGGAGAAAACATATACTTCCTCTGTTTTTAATATAAGATGTTTTAGCATTTTTCAACATTCATATGCATATAAATGTATGTGGACATGTTTTAGTACGTATATTCACTCACTTTAGTATGTATTTAGACAATATGTACAACATCTAAAACATCTTATATTAAAAAGGAGGGAGTATAATTCAGTAACAAACTGAACTTAGAACATTATGTTAATATTGGTAGTGTGTTACATGCATGTGGTTGATCGAACATATCTGTAGTTCTATATATAGTCGCCTGGGGTTTTCACCGATTCATGTTTGGTCATGTGGACGCCAAGCATCCATGCAGTTGTTTGCGCACGGTTAATAGAAATGAAAGTTCATATCTCTGAGCTCTAGTAAAAACTTTACCATTTAACTCCATGTGTATTTATTGGACTCGGAGCTGATATATGTAGATTTTGCTTAACCGTACTTCCTCCGTCTCGGTTTATATGTCCTTTACATATCCGTAGGTCATGAACTTAACTTATATTAAAAACGGAGGGAGTATAATTCAGTAACAAACTGAACTTAGAACATTATGTTAATATTGGTAGTGTGTTACATGCATGTGGTTGATCGAACATATCTGTAGTTCTATATATAGTCGCCTGGGGTTTTCACCGATTCATGTTTGGTCCTGTGGACGCAAGCATCCATGCAGTTGTTTGCGCACGGTTAATAGAAATGAAAGTTCATATCTCTGAGCTCTAGTAAAAACTTTACCATTTAACTCCATGTGTATTTATTGGACTCGGAGCCGATATATGTAGATTTTGCTTAACCGTACTTCCTCCGTCTCGGTTTATATGTCCTTTACATATCCGTAGGTCATGAACTTAACTTATATTAAAAACGGAGGGAGTATAATTCAGTAACAAACTGAACTTAGAACATTATGTTAATATTGGTAGTGTGTTACATGCATGTGGTTGATCGAACATATTTGTAGTTCTATATATAGTCGCCTGGGGTTTTCACCGATTCATGTTTGGTCCTGCGGACGCAAGCATCCATGCAGTTGTTTGCACACGGTTAATAGAAATGAAAGTTCATATCTCTGAGCTCTAGTAAAAACTTTACCATTTAACTCCATGTATATTTATTGGACTCGGAGCCGATATATGTAGATTTTGCTTAACCGTATTTCCTCCGTCTCGGTTTATATGTCCTTTACATATCCGTAGGTCATGAACTTAACTAATAGAATATAAGTTTTACAATACAAAATATAACATTAGAAAATATAAAGTCTGAAATTTCTAATAATATATTAAATTGCAGTGGTAGTATGTTACATGCTTGCCGTTGGTCGAACATACCTGTAGTTTTACCGTGGAACTTTCATTAGTCTTGTCCTTATCTCATCCAACGGCGATCAAAGGGCAGCAGTGGAAGCTTCGCACTGACCGCAAAGGAGAAAAACCGATTTCCTGTGGCGGCTTGTCTTTGCCAACAAAATCAATCGATATAGTTATGACCTTTTTCAGATCATCACGTACTTAGATTTTTTTTTAAATGGCCACAGCTAGCTGGGTGATATTGAGTGTGACGACGTCACTCATGATGTCATCAAATACAGTGGCTAATCTAATTGGTTAACCTGGCCGGATTGCATGCTAACTCACGTGGGGACGTATATTCTCGCGAGGAAGTCTAGCTACGTGAAGAATGGTGGCCCACATAAAAGTTTTTTTTAACTTACGTGACATATACTCATATGTACACATTTTTTGGTTGAAGCGTAACGCTCTTTTCGTTTAATCTTAACCGTTAAAATTGAGATCAACAAACTGTATAATTTTAGCCTATGTGGGTTAACGTGGTGGCTTGAAAACTAACTCATTTTGCTTTTAGTATATAATAGATAGATTTATGTGTCAAATATTACCATGCGATAGAGTAATTTCATCTGTAACATAGAAATATGAGGAAATGAATTGAAATTGCCGAAATAGAGAAGGGTGCTCCTACCATATTTGGGGGACACGGTTGCCACAGCACTAGGCACGGACCAACGACGGCGGTGCAATCCGCCACGTCCGCAACACCGTGAAGTGAAGGAGACCTCGACCGGTGCAACTTGCAGGTCGTACCAAAATCGTTGGTCAAGAGGCCGGCTCCTGTTTATATAAGGGCCCGTGCCACTCGCTGCTGTCTCCCCCAGCTCAAGAACTTTCTTCCTCCTTCCTCGCTCCTCACGCGGCGAAGCCAAGAGGAATCAGCAGCTATACAGAGATACTAGAACAGGAGGTATGAATCGCTCGCCAGACACCAATCCGTTCTATTTCTCGTAACTGACAAGTTTGGGTTCAAACTCGGATGCTTGTCTGCATCCGATCGATTTTCGTAGCCGCCACATGCGCGCATGTTCTTGCCACTTGAGCCGAGTCATGCCTTACCGTGCTTAATTTCCTTCCATGCTTTGACTGCTTGCGTGCAGTTCAGCTGGTAGCCGGCTATCTATATAGACTTCTTCACCACCGCCAGTCTTGCTGAGGAGATCAGTGGGAGTTGCTTGATTGCTGGAGATGATGGGAGGAGGGGTGGCGATGCTGGATCCGCGCGTGGCGTTCGCGGCGGACTGCGACGGCGCGAAGGGGTTCGGGGTCTTTGGAGGTGGCTGCTTTCTGGGGGAAGGCGACTTCATGACGAATCAGGGGCCGACACCGGCGCAGCACGAGAGCTTCCCCGACGACGACGAGAGCGACGACGAGGATGACGTGGACGGCATCGAGGAGCTGGAGCGCCGCATGTGGCGCGACCGCATGAGGCTCAAGCGCCTCAAGGAGCTGCAGCAGCAGCGGCAGGGCCCCGGCGGCGCGTGCGTCGACGCGGAAGCGGCGAGCAAGGGGCGGCGGCGGCGGGCGTCGCAGCAGGACCAGCAGGCGCGGCGCAAGAAGATGTCGCGCGCGCAGGACGGGATCCTCAAGTACATGCTCAAGATGATGGAGGCCTGCAGCGCCCAGGGCTTCGTGTACGGCATCGTCCCCGAGAACGGCAAGCCCGTCGGCGGCGCCTCCGACAACCTCCGCGCCTGGTGGAAGGAGAAGGTCCGCTTCGACCGCAACGCCCCCGCGGCCATCGCCAAGCACCAGGCCGACAACGCCTCGCCGGGGGATATTGGTGAAGGCGGCGACGGCGCGCAGCCGGCAGGGCCGCGGTCCCTGCACGAGCTGCAGGATACCACGCTGGGGTCGCTGCTCTCCTCGCTCATGCAGCACTGCAACCCGCCGCAGCGCCGATACCCGCTCGAGAAGGGGGCGCCGCCGCCGTGGTGGCCGCAGGGGGCGTCCGAGTCGTGGTGGCCGGAGGCTGGCGTGCCCGACGATCTCGGTCCGCCGCCGTACAAGAAGCCGCACGACCTCAAGAAGGCATGGAAGGTGGCCGTGCTCACCGCCGTCATCAAGCACATGTCCCCCGACGTTGAGAAGGTCCGCCGCCTCGTGCGGCAGTCCAAGTGCCTGCAGGACAAGATGACCGCCAGGGAGATCGTCACCTGGCTCGCCGTGCTCAAGAGGGAGGAGGAGCTCAACCTCGAGCTGCATCCAGGCACCTGCCTTCCTCCGCCGTCTGCCGCCAGGGCGCTGTCCTTCGACGCCAGCTCCGGCGAGTACGATGTCGACTTAGTCTACGGCGAGGAGGCCGCGAACCAGATCAAGGCACCCTCTGAGTCAGCCGCGTTCGTGGACCTTACAATGGATGGTGGCATGAACAGCCAGTTCCTGTTCATGCCGGCAGCGTTGATGAAGGAAGAAGCCATCGAAGTCGACTTCACACACACCCAGAAGCGGAGCGCTCCGTCGCCCGCCGAGCCGGAACTGATGCCGAACAGCGACACCCGCGTGTACACCTGCAACAACGCGCAGTGTCCGCACAGCGATCCCGCGCTCGGCTTCCTCGACCACAACGCGCGCAACGGCCACCAGTATGCCTGCAGGTACAACAACCCCGCCGCCGTCGAGAGCAAGCCGCCCGCGGCCTTCTTCCAGGCGGCGCACTATAGCCCGCAGAGCCAGCAGCTAGGCGGCTTCGACTTCGGCCTTCCCGTCGATGACCAGAGATGCCTCGCCGGCTGATGAACATGTACGAGTCCGGCGTGGCCGCGCACAGAGGCGTGAGCAACGACGCCCCCGCTCCCAGGATGCAGATCGGCCGCGGCAACCTTACGGCGCCATGCTCGCTTGGTGGCGCGAACAACGTGATGCAGCAGCAGCAGCAGAGTGCGTCGTTCTTTGTCCGCGACGTCGCGCCGTTCGGCATGGCGATGCCGGAGCTGGGCAGGTTCGGATCGGGTTTCGACGCGTCGGCCATGGATTACGCCGGCGCCGTGCAGCAACCGCCGCAGAAGCACGTGGGACTCAACTGGTTCTACTGAAAAAAAGGAACCGCCATCGATTAGCTCTCGTAGCCTCTAGGCCGTTAGAATTCATAAGGTTTTCATTGTCGATCTCCATGGCTTCTTGTAACTTATTCAGAAAACTGAAATTCATGTTCAGAAAACTGAAATTCTTACCGAATCGAAACTGTTCTTCGCTAAATTCATGTTGGATTCACGCGTTCATCCACCATTTTAGCTGAACTTTTTTTCCCTCGTGTAAAGGTGCCTTTTGCTGATCTAGAAAAGCAAAGCTTGCCCTTTCATGGCCACCATGGGCTGAAGCTCCCTTTCTCTTTCGGATCCACTGTTCATCGATGGTATGTTGGTGGCGATCCATCCGTCACCACGTAGAGAAAATTCCTTCTGTGACACTGCCTTAAAAATTTGTTTCTTATTTGACACTCCTAAAAATTTTCTTCCCTATGTGACATTTGTCCAATTTTTCTTTCCTCTGGTGACACTGCCGTTGGTTCCGTTAGTCTCTTCTGTTAGTTTTCTTATGGCGGACAAAATTACCCTCGTATGAAGGCAACCCTATCCATCCGGGCTGTCCTCCTCGTCATCGTCCATGGCTGCGCCCCCCGGCCCGTCGTCCCCGCCGCCGATGATCCAGCGGAGAAAGTTGCTGCTGTCCTGCGAGGGCGGCGGCGCCGCGTGGTCCGGCAAGGTGGCGGCTTCCCAGCCGGGCATGGCGAGGACCCAGTCGTCCTTGGCGGCACTGTTGACCTCCCAAGGCGGCGCGGGAGGCGCGATGTTCGCCACGTGGGCGGGCAGGGGCGAGGACAACAGCGTGGCCGGCGGCTCGCGGTGGTCGAGCACCGACGCAGGGTCCCACAGGCCGCCGCCGCAGGCGAGCTGGTCCTGATGGCGGTGAAGCAGGTGGAATGTGGTGGTGGTCGTACCCTATTGCGCTGCTCCAGCTATGGGAATCCCTCTTCCGTCCACACAGCGCAGCGATCTGTACTCACCTCATCACAGGCAGCAGCAGGAGGAAGCCTAAACAAGAGCAGCAATGGAGTGGGGATGGCGTTTCCCGTGATCCTGCTCTGTTTCCCTTGGCAGCGAGTGGAGTTAACAGGAACCGGGTGACATGAATTAGGAGCAGCTGAGCACAGATTGATTGGTGTGCGAAGAAGAGCATGTGAAGCGCCGGCTCCGCGGGCTCTGCACAGGCACTACCTCAAGCTGGTCAACGAGCTCGCCCTCCACGATCCGCCTCTACATCAAGCACAGAGCGGTGGACGCGCAGGTCGATCTGAGCTCACACCCCATCTCCAGCGTCGCCGCCTCCGATGGCGGCCGACAGAGGACGAATACGACGACAGCGGGATCTGCGTCTACTGCGCCTCCAGGATGCCGGTCAAACCAATACCAGTATATATTATTACTGTAGCTATTGACTTGTATTGATACACATTATACGTCAGGGGTAAAAATGTCTTTGCACGCCTCTGGTTAACACCGTTAGTGAAGAAAATGTACTAAAGTGTCACCAAAGGAAAGAAAATTTAGACAGAGGTCATGTAAGGAAGAAAAAAATTAAGAGTGTCAAATAAGGAACAAAATTTTAAGCCAGTGTCACAGAAGGAATTTTCTCCACCACATAACCCATCACATGCTCGCCGCCAACACCATGAAACGAGATGAGATTCAGCCATGACAAGGACCGGTTACCTGACGCCGAGGCCAGCCAGTGCAGCGCCGGAAGATGGGGCACACACACACCCACGCACGTTCAGAGATGCTGCTAACTTTGACGGGATCAACACGTGCAAAAAAAAAAATGAAGAGAAAAGAGATGAAATTTTTGGGATTTCATTTGTGTAAATCTGAAAATTTTACATGGATCCAAGCCGTGCCCAGTTTGGACTGTTTACAGACAACATAAACAGACACACTGTCAGATTCAGGAACCTAGCACGTGTAGCTGTAATTGGAGCCTTGAGATGCCTCCGTCAACAATTGAATCGGCTCTAAGCAAAGTGTTAATCACGCTTAAGACCACCAAATCTGACTCGCATATTTCTGGAAACGCTCCTCCCTCCCCTTTCCTTCTCCGCACCAGAGGCGAGCGGAGGGCGACCTCGGCCCGGCCAGCGTCCGCCGGCGTATCCTGGGATTCCCCTCTCTCCGTCGGCCGCTCCGGCGGCGGGAGGTGGGGGAACCCCTGGATCTGCGCTCCGGCGGTGGAGAAGGGGCGGGGATGGGCGGATCTGGGGCGGCGGGGTCGAGGAGGGGAGACGCTGCCGTCGTCGTCTTCTGGGGTTGCAGCCTCTCCCCGAGCCCGTCGTCGTCTTCGACGGCGGCGGTGGGCTGCTGCCTGGCCGTGCTTTGCTGTGCTGGCGCCTCCTCCGGCGTCGGTGCGGGTTGCGAGTGGTGGACTGGAGGCCGGGGTTGTAGGCTATCTTGGTCGTCTTCGGCATCGACGGCGTCGGCGCTGGCTCAAGGCGGCGGCTTCGATCTGGTGGACTTTCAGCTCTGCCCTTCACCGCCAAGACCCAGGCGGGGACTGAAGACGGCGGCTTCGTCGGCGGCTTCCTGGCCGCGGTTCACTGCGTTCGCCGGCTCGGGTGGAGCTCGGCGGCAGCGCGCGGTCGGCGGTCACCGTGGTGCGGCGGCGTCGGTGGGAGCTGGGCCTCTTGGACTGGTTTGTAATTTTCTATTTCTCTGAGGTTGTTCAGCTAGTTCGGTTTTCATTTCTGTAATCCCATGTACTCAAAAAAAAAAATCCTTCTCGAGATCTACCTAATCTGCCTCTTAACGGGGAACACTCTTTGATTTTTCTTTTGTGGGCAATCAGTTGGTTTTGATGAATCCCAACAGATACCATCAGTTGTTTACTTAGACTAGTTAAATGCCCGTGCGTTGCTACGGTGAAGTGAGTAAATGAATCACCGTGTTGTTATTTCGTTAGTTTCCCTTATGTTTACCTGTATGGGCATACCGCTCCTTACCATGTTGGCTCTTATGGTCTATCGAATGTGTAGGTGTTGCGAATTCTATGACACGGGTTCCCTTATGTTTGGACAGGGAGGCTAATAATCTGTCACCCACTTAGGAAGCGACTACGCGGTTGTTTTCCCGCCACATAATTACAAAATCAGTGTCACCCCCAAAAACTCACCTCATATTCCCCGCCATTGGGGACTTTGCTGCCCCATAACTACTCGCCTAACCACATGTCCCCTGACGCCCGTGGCCGGCCCGCTCACTTGCCGCCTAGCCGCCCCGTCCTACATCAAGCACATCCTTCATCGCCCTATCTGACCATCAGCCTCATCTTTGGACGACCTCCGTCTCAATGTCCTCTTCTCTCCGCCCTCATCTCTCGTGGTGGTGAGGTTCGTGGAAAGAAATGGGAATAAGGTTGTGGGAGAGACAAGGGAGAGGGGGATGTTGTGGCCACCACCTAAGCTAATTATGCAGCGTGTGGTTTGTGGGAGGCCTATAGTGAAAGACACAAAATACATTAGAGGGACAAACATCACATCTCTCTAATTGCATGTTATCATTTTTTTGTTGCTGAACCATTTACTCATAATTGAGATAACATAATTGCCTTTTGTCGTTGCGGTTCCGTGCAAACAAATTCAGAAGAACATACTAATTCCCAATGCATGGAGATAAGACCTTGATGGAACTGGAAACACACATACAAGTTATTAGTCTGTTATAAATTGTTCTAAATACCTCGTCCAAATATCAACCAAATAAAGTGAAAAGAAATCAATCAAATATTAATCCGTATAAATAATTTTTAGCCCAAATAATCCGAATTTGCAAAAAAGAAAGAATTTCGGAAGGCACAAAAGTTGAGTGACTTCCCAAACTACATTGTAGACCTTGTTGGAAAATAACATTCTTATAACTTCCAAGTATAACAGTTGACATATTTGTAAGCTTGTATATGAAGTTCGAAACAAACTTAAGTATTATGCAACATAGTTGCTGAATAGTTGCAGGATTTGCACTTCTCCAAAGCTTGCTAATATCATCATGAGTACACGATGCATCCAAACCTACTGTACTACATCATGAGACCAGTCGGTTGATAAAAGTGAAAATCCTGCAACTCCAAAAAGGAACAGGTTTGGCATTGAAAGAAGAGCTTGTTCTGTTCACCTGAGGCCATGCCTTGTTCCTGGCCCAAGGAACATTGTCATCGTTGTCGTTCTAGAATAGCTTGCAACCGCTGCACCACTGCTCATTTTGCTTATGTGTTTCTCATCGAATGCACCTTGTGAAACTTCTCTTAGACTTGCTGAAGCATATGCTGTAGGAACTTTTAACCACACATTACAGGGAAAACAAGATCTAGTTAGGCAAGTCTCCATTACCACAACAGTACATCCACTGATGACTGATCCACCAAATTAACAAGAAATACAACTCACCTCCACAACAAACTCAATGGAATTTAATGGATTCACATAGATTTGAGGTGAGTTTTTTCTGAAAAGTAAATGAAAGAGATATAACACAAAATTAAAATAACTGGGAAGAGATGTGAAACAGTTCTCGAAATTTCAGAACAGTGGCACTATGGATAACAATAAAATATGAACCCAAGATCGGAATAAGAGTAACTGGAAGGATAAATAAATGTTTACTTCAAATAATCGAATTGGCACTGGGACAGTGGGTACTTTATGTTCAAGTATAATTTTTGCAATGCTTGTTCTGCCACAGAACAAGAACAAGCATGCTTCAGCAAAGAGAATTACCTGTAAGATAGAAGACATTCATTTATCCTCTTATGAGTTTTCTGTAAGTAATTATTCAGTACAAAGAAGAGAGGACATGTATGTCAGATTATCTAATGACTCAGCAACTTCCTTTCTTTCCCTGTTTGGCAGTAAGCTGTACTCATACTTTTAACGATATCTTGATGCAGAGCTAGTTGGCATGTTCAGCTTCAAGGTACCTAATCCATAGGAAACTATACTGGCCTGGCAGCGGCAAGGAACTAAAAATTTAGAACAAGTTCTTTCAACATAATTGACAGCAAACTGCATGTATATTGTAACTTCAACAAAGAAAGTCGAATGCACACATGCATAGATGTACATAGAAGCTAAGTGTGGTTTCACAACCAAATTTTCCTATCTGTACATAGGGGCTTCTATTTGGGATCAAAAGACTAATTCAAACAGATCGGTGACTTTGCAGCTTAAAGAATAAAAACAATTGAAAAAGTGAATATAATACTCCAGAACATGTCATCTATTTAGCATCAACCAGCGAGCAGAAAAATAGAGGTGTCGTTTATTTAGTTTCTGGCACTGAGCAGCAATATATATAAGAGGGTCACTGCATTGTCAGCATCAATCATTCAATTAATGCCTTCTTGCTAACACCCAGACATGCACACTCATGTTTCTGCCTACAAGTAACAAAATACTAAGAAATACGCTTAGAATTCAATGTAACGATACTCAAAGGAGTTTTCTGCTGTACATATGAGTATTTGAGAGAAAAAGTAAAAACAGGGAAAAAAGCATTGGCAGCTATGATGACTGAACCATACAAAATAATGCACACATATACACTGCAATTCTCCTTCTAAAAACAACAACGGTTGTGCTTGGTTCTTGCTAAGAGGACAATAAGCTCCACCACGATTGCCTGCAGGGAGAAAGAGACTCCGATGTACCTGTGACGCTGCTGGACGACGCCTCACTCCCCCTCGCCGTCACCTTGCTCGGCGTCCAGAATTCTACATTACAGCAAAAAGAATAAAGAATCACATATAGCTAATAACAATTGAATCTTTCTTCTCCTATCAGCGTGACGAACGAGAATGTACACACGAATGGTAAGTCTGTATTATAGACAAATTGAATGAATCCTTGTCAGCAAATGAACCAACGAAAAAGATCAGTTCTTACTTCTTCACGGCTCTGCAGAGAATGTGACGCGCTGTGGAGGACGCGGACACCGTCATGCTGCTTCTTAGGCCGTCACCCATCGGCGCCGAAGCCGTCACAGCTCGTCCAGCCACCGGAGGGTGAGCCCCTCACCATTGCCTTGTCGGTGCAATGCACCACTGAAATTGCCCGACGGAACGTCCCGATCATAGGCTAACCATACTACAAACAATGTCAATCTGATAAATAAAACGCAAGACAGGCTACAAGGTAAAGCCGCAAATCTGACAATACTGCAACCAAGCTACAAGGTAAAGCCTCAAATCACTCTTTGACAAATTAAGTCAAGGTATCAGTGCTAAACGGAAAGATCAATCAGTGGACCGGTTGGTGTCCACCGGTGATGTTGGCGTTGAGGACGTTGAGGCGGCCGACGGTTAAGGTGACGTCACAGCGTACCCGGCGTTGCGCTCGTTGCAGCAGCGGACGGGTAGCAGCATGAGGTTGAAGTCCCAGGTAGAGCCACAAGGTCGAACACCTGGTGGACGTACGCGGCAAAGTGCGATTGAGGACGGAGTCTCCAATCTGCAAGCAGGGCGTTGTTCCTCTTCTGCTTCCGCCGCTCGCGCACAATGGCCTTCAAGGGTCGGATCGGGGCGGAGCATTCCGGCGAGGGACGAATCGGGCTGAGCTCGCCGGCGACCAGGGACTTACTGGGGCGGACGGCGCTGAGCATGGATGGGCCGGTTTGAGCGGTCCGCGAGAAGATCCCACGGTCGGGGTTGGTCGCCGTTACGTACCATGGAGTGCACGACCGACCATGGACGCATCACCATGCCCACCATTGATTTCAGCCGCCACGCCGCCCGCTCCCCTCCAGCCGCCACCGAGATCGCGCTCTCCTCCCCGACCTCGCCTCCGCCCAAGAAAAAATACCGGATTCCAGACGCCACGCCGCCTGCTTCCCTCCAATCGCCACCGGGATCGCGCTGCGGAAGAACGGGAGCGCCGACATCGTGCTGCCCATGTCCCATGGCAAGTGCCTCGGCGGGCGCCGGATGGGAAGATGTATCGAGATATTTTCTTCCTGCAGTCAAAAGAAGATGCGAACCGGTAGAGAGGGATTGCGGGTTGATTTCCAACTTTCGGAGGGACTAAAATGTAAACTGACCACGACGGACGAGCAGGAGACAGGACACTCCGTTCTTTTATAGTAGAGATTAAAGTAAGCAGACACGCTTCTTTTTAAGATTCTCGCGACGTGCAGAAAGAGGAGCTACCGTTGAACTTCCGTCGAGAACCATTGGGTCAAGATATTCTATTCTGCCCATTCCACCGTCTTCCGACTCTTCTTATTTCGGTCAATGTTACTTAACCAGCAAGTGGCGTGAAGAACTTAATTAGTGGGCTAGTCACACTTCCTTGCACGAATGGGAATTTAAAAATGCGTTGAACATAAGGGATCGTTTACTTCATCCGTCCTGATTATAAAGCATCTACGATCCCTAGGTCGTGAATTTAACTAATATAATATAAAATTTAAAAATAAAAATATATCATTAGAAAAATAAAGTCTGAATTTCTAATGATATATTTTTTATAATATATATATCATATTATGTTCTCAAATTTATGACCTAGGGATTAATCTCCAGCCAGAGATTTGTTCAAAAAGACAAAGACGAAATTTCAAATTCCTTGCATTTTCAAGCCCTTCTTGAAGTATAAAATGGTATCATCTCCATATTGAAGATTGGCAACCATTTCATGCAGATGAGGAACCAAACTAGTAATCATATCATCTTCTTGAGAATTTTAACCAATACTTTAGGCAATCAAACAATTAGATTAAAGATAATTGGAGATAGGGGATCACCCTGTCTCACACCCATGTAAAGTTGAAAAAGGCCCCCAACGATCATTAAGTTTTATTAACTTTTCCCCTAGTTATTATGCTAAAGATTAGGCAGTACACAAATGGAAAAACCTTTTATTCAAAAACATTATACAAGAAAGCCCAATTAACAATATCATACCTTTATCAAAGGCAACTTTGAAAAGCACACATATCTTAATTTCATCTAGAACTTCATGAAGCATGACTACTCATTCCATTCATGAATATGGTTTTCATAAAACCAGAGTCTTATCAATCAGCACTTCATCCACATAGGCCATCTATTGTTCATTGTCGTTTTCGATATTAATTTAAGACTTCCATTCATCAAGCAATGCTAAATTTTTGAATAACCGAGCATTCTCACATTTTGGAATAGTATGATGTGCCAAAATTTAGCCTACCAATTTCCAAATCTCATTTAATAAAATCATCAAAAAGTCTTTCAAAGTCAATTTAACAATATTCCAAAAGAACTTATAAAATTCACCAGGAAATCCATCAGGGTCAAGGATTTTGTTACGAGACACTGGAAAGACAATATCCTTAATCTTTTTCAAGGTAAGCTATCTGGTTAGGTCTAAATTTTCTTCATGCCCAATCTCTTAAGGACAATCAAAATTCAGAGATACATCGCACGATCATAAGACCAAATAAGTTCTTATAGAACTCAGTGCCATGTTCCAGCAAGTCTGCACCCCCCCCCCCCCCCCCCCCCC